>JABLUY010000273.1:23783-45268 GCA_013306675.1 Thraustochytrium sp. TN22 | reverse complement strand
CCCCCCCCCCCCCCCCCCCCCCCCCCCCCCCCCCCCCCCCCCCCCCCCCCCCCACGCCGCGGTCGACCAGCAAACAGGCAGCTTTCCTTGTCCATCTGGGAAAAGGAAAAGGCGCAGCCACGACACTAAACATCCTGACGAGGCGCGGGCGGATTGTCTGTGATGACGCCGAGGCGCGGAGGTCCGCAGCCACCTCGCGTGCGACCTCTTCTTACAGTTAGGCCCCGTGTCAGTCAGGTCTCACGACTCACTGTCCGGTCCGAATAGGTCCTCCTATTCGATCACATCCATCACATCAAATCACATCAAATCACCTCAAGATTGTCTGACGAGGTGCGACGATCTGCATCCATGGCGAGACGCTCGCCGTTGCGGCCAATGAGCTCAAAGGACGCGTGCCGCTGGCGCTGCGCCGAATGCTTCTCCGCCTCCTCCATCTCCAGATACGCGTGGGCCATGTACTTTCTAAAGTACATGCCGTGCACCACGCCGCACATCGTCATGGCGAACACGAGCACCACGAGCACCACCACGCCGGCGTCGGGCTCCGCCGGCTCCGCGTCCATGCTCCACCGGGCCGCCGTCCGCGCATGGACCGCCCGCCGCCTCTGCCTCCGGCGCCGGGAGAGGACGCGGGCCGGGGCCGAGGGACCGCAGGCCGCCGCCGCCGCCGCCGCCGCCGCCGCCGCGCCCGCCGCCGCACCGCCAGCGACGTGGGTCTGCCTCGCCTCGCCTCGCCTCGCCTCGCCTCGCCTCGCCTCGCCTCGCCTCGCCTCCGAGTCATGCTCGAGTCTACGTTGGGGGCGACGGTGGGTCTCGTCTCATGCCGGGCCTGAGCTCGCTCGCGGCCAGGCCCGGCGAGGCAGAACCCGAGCAGGCGCGGGCGCGGCGCGGGCGCAGCGCGGCCGGCCGGCCCGCAGTGCGCCCCTGCCGCGAGCCCGCCGCCGCGATCCGGCCGCGGCCGGGCGCAGAGGGAGAGGGAGAGAAAAAGTAGGCGAGGCGAGGCGAGGCGAGCGCGAGGCGACGAGAGCGCGAGGCGCTCGCATCCCATCCTACCCACCCGGGACGCGCGCGTGTCGTGCCTGCGCGAGCAGGCAACCGCACGGGCCAAGCCCGCTTCGAGCGAAGCTCGCATCGAGCGAAGCTCGCATCGAGCGCGCTGCAAGCAGCGCAAAATGTCGGATTCGGAGGAGTCCTGGGAGGCAGACCTGGACCTGCACTACACGACGGGCGAGGCGTGGCTCGAGCGCGCCGAACAGGCACGCGAGCCGTACGAAGAGCTGCAGCACCTGGAGAGCGCGCTGGAGGCCTTCGCAGAGGCGCTGGCCCTGGAGAATGACGCCAGGAATCGCGCGGCGCTCGAGCAGCGCATCCGTGGTCTGCGCGAGCGCGCAGCCAACGCGGGACGGCGCGCGAGCAAGCTGCCTGAGGCGGACGAGCTCGTGACGCGCGCGCTGGCGGCAGACAAGGACCGCAAGCTAGAGGAGGCGCGGCAGCTGTACCGCGAGGCCGCCGCCCTGTACGAGCGCGCGCTGCAGGGGCCGCGCGTGCTCGACGCGCAGCGCAACGTGTGGACCAAGCGCCGCGACATGGTGCGCGAGCGAGCCAAGGAGGTCAAGAAGCTGGCGCTCGCGTCCGAGTTCGCGCAGAGCGAGAACTTCGCTGGCGCCGCTGACTCCGCCGCAGAGCACTACACCAAGGAGGAGACCAAGCTGCTCCTCGAATCCTCCACCATCAACCACACCTTCTTTCCCATCTTCGAGGTGTACAAGAAGAACCTGCAGGAATTCACCTTCAGCAAGCCCTTCCGGGACGGCGATCCCGAGCTCGCGCTCGCGCAGGACCAGCGCGACCGCGGCGCCGTGTGGCGCCGCGCCGCTGACATCGTGCCGGGCCGCCCGCGAGTCATCGTCTCGCAGCCGTCCGCCATGCAGGTTGTCCAGGAGGTCGTTACGGACTGTAGCTTCGTCAGCTCGCTCTGCATTGCCGCGCACCACGAGCGCAAGCACGGCATCCCACTCATCTCCGACATCATTTTCCCAAAGGACCGCCACGGCAAGCCGGCCTACAACCCGGACGGCAAGTACGTCGTCAAGCTGTGGTGGAATGGCACGGCGCGCCAGGTCACCATCGACGACTACTTCCCCGTCGCCGCCGACGACGGCGCCTGGCTCTGCTCGCACTCGCGCAACGCCAACGAGCTCTGGGTCAGCCTCATCGAGAAGGCCTACATGAAGCTTCATGGCGGCTACACCTTCCCCGGCTCCGTCGCCAGCATTGACCTCTACGCGCTCACCGGTTGGATCCCCGAGGCGCTCACCATGCAGCACCTCTCGGAACATGGCGTTGACGACCTTTGGCGCAAAATCTGCCTCGCCACGCGCATCGGCGACGTGCTCGCCACCGTGTCCACCGGCGACCTCGACTCGGAGCTCGCCGAAGAGGTCGGTCTTGTGCCGCTGCACGCCTACGCGGTCCTCGACGTGCTCGAGCTCTCCGACGGCACGCGCCTGCTGCAGCTCAAGAACCCCTGGCGCCGCCTGCGTTGGAAGGGCCCCTTCAGCCCCACGGATCACGCGCGCTGGACGCCCGAGCGCCTCGCCGAGGCAGGCTACAACATCGACCATGCGCTGCGCACCGACTCCGGCATCTTCCTCATCGACTTCGACTCGCTCCTCAACTTCTTCCACATGCTCCACCTCTCGTGGAACCCGCGCCTCTTCGCGCACCGCCTCATGGTGCACCGCTCCTGGCACCCTCGCGTCAACCTGCCGCCCGAGGCCATCACCGTCGCGGAGAACCCGCAGTTCCAGCTCTCCATCGCCGATGTACACACCAACGCGCCCGCGCCCGCCTCGCTGCACGCGCTGCCCGCGGCGCCCTCGCACGAGGTCGCGGCCGACCGCGCCAAGAGGCCCTCCGATGCCGCAAAGGTGCCGCCCGCCAGCGAGGCCGGGGCCGACGACGCCACCGCCTCGCCTGGCCTGGTCTGGGTCCTCCTCACGCGCCACGTGCTACACAGCTCGCAGCTGCTCGCACAGGACGGCGGCAACCTCATGACGCTCAACGTGTATGACCGCCGCCATGGCTCGCGCGTCTACTACCCGGACAATCCGCTTGTGCGCGGCGTCTACAGCAACAACCCGCACAACCTCATCTGCTTCGAGGTTGGCCCGGGTCAGGACCAGAACTTCACACTCGTCGTGTCGCTCTTTGACAAGCCGCGCGACACCAACTACACGCTCGAGGTCTTCGCCTCGCACCACTGCGTCAAGCCGCGGCTGCGCGTGCTGCCGCAGACCATGCAGTACGCGCAGGAAATTCCTGGCGAATGGAACTCACGCACCGCCGGCGGCTGCCCGCGCTACCCGACCTACATGAACAACCCACAGTACTCCATCACGTTCAAGGAGGACCCCGCCATGCTTCACCTGCATTTGCGGGCCAACAACGAGTACCCCATCAACCTGCGTCTCTTTCACAAGCCGTCCGGCCAGCGCCGCATCGACTGCCCCGACCCCAGCGTCACGCTCGCCTCCTCCGGCCCCTACCGCAAGGGTTTCTGTATGCTCGAGGCGCACCACGATGTGCTGCGCGCCAACGTGCCCTACACTGTGGTCGGTAGCACCTTCCAGCCCGCCTGTATCGGCTCTTACTTTCTCCAGGCCGAGGCCGATGTCCCCTTCAGCGTCGAGCCCGTCGCCGAGGAGGCCGAGCACCTCGACTATCGCCAGGTCATACCCGGCACCTGGGCCGCCGAGGACGGCACGGACGGCGGCTCGCCCAACTTTGGCACCTACGCCTACAACCCGGTCATTCGCATCCGCTGCACCGCGCCCTCCACTGAGGTCCACGTGCGTCTGCGCTACCTGCCCGAGTCCGAGGACGGCACCTGCGAGGAGTGGCCCTCCCTCAACCTCTCCCTCTTCAATCAACCCGTCTCCTCGCGCCAGGCGCAGGATGCCGCCTACACCTCGCACGAGGGCACATACACGAACCCGCCCTGCGGCACCATCATCGAGGGCTGCCACCTCGCTCCAGGCACCTACTACCTGGTCCCATCAACCTTTGAGCCGCTCCAAGGCGAGTACATCATCCTGCTCTTTTCCTCGCACACTGTGCGCGCCAACTTTGAGACGCCGCGCGGCCCGCCGCCGCCCGGCATGCGCAAGCCGCTCCCACCACGCCCGCGCAAATCGTCGCCCGCCGACCCTCCACCGGCGCCAGCCTACCCGCTCGGCAGCGCCGACGACGACCAACCCCCCAACAACGAACCTCACTATGTCACGGTCGCCAAGCGTATCCTGAGAGACATGGACCAAACTCAGACGCTGACCTTTCTCTGACGATGTTTATTACCATGGTACCACTCCTACAACAACAAAGAAAGCGAGACCCCCGGGCCCAGAGCCTGCCAGGGATGGCCGGCACCTTTGCTTCTTGCCATTTACGCCGCCGCTTGCCAATACGCTCGGAGCCGCAGAAACACACGCTGCAGCAGCACGCGACGGTGATGTGCAGAAGCCACGTCCGCCAGACGCTCCAAGACGGCCTGCGACGAGGCCACCTTGGCCCATCCGGAGAACCGCCGCCGCATCTGCGCCTTGGCCATCTCGCACCTCACTGCGAGCTCACGGGCAAGCTCTGCAGCAGCGTGCTGCCGCACGCGCTGCACAGCGAGTCGCGCCTGTGCCCGCTGCAAGCACGACACCAACGCCAAGCAGGCGTCCCGCTGTGCCTGCGCAAGGCTGGCGTTCCCGGACATGGCTGCGAAGCCTCGGCGCAGGAGACGGCGTCGTCGCGCAAGCTCAAACTGGGCACCTCGCTCTCGGGCAAGGCCGCGCCACGCACGAAGCCAGCGCTGCAGAACGTGGCGCTGCAGGTCCGGGCCTTCACGCTGGCATTGCAGGCGCCACGCCTGGAGCGCCCGCCACACCTTGCGCCGGACAGCGAGCGCGTGATGCTGGTCTGCGCGGCGCGCTAGCTCCTCCTCCTGAACCAGCTCGCGCCGCAGCTCCTGCAGAAGCACCACGGCGTCCTGCCAGTTCGCCAGCGCCTCTCGAAGCACGATGCGCGCCCGGACCCGCTCCTTGAGCACGCGCCACGCGCGGTCCACGCGCCACGCCCGTGCGGAGGCGACGATTGCCTCGCGTGCGGCGCAGAGACGGCCAGTTTCAAGGCGCCAGCTCGTCCACGCGCTGTGGAGCGCTGCCCGTCTGCTCTGAACATGAGCCCAGCGCTGGAACATCGTTGCTAAAAGCACGCGACGGTCCTCCTCGGCTGCCATACGCAAGCGTGCAAAAGCGTCTCGCTGCAGCGCCTTCGTGCAGCGGCGGGAAAGGACCGAGGCCTTCCAGCATGCGATCATGGCGCGCTGCCTATTTGACCGCACGAGACTGGCACGCTCGCGAAGAAAGCGTGTCCGAAGCGCGCTCCTCTGCAGCCGCCGAAGCGCGCGGCGCACGCGGGCAGCCACGCACGACGCGTACACTTTTCGCATGGCAGCCTTGGCACGAGCATTCACCAGCAGCGCGCGCAAGGCCCGCCGAGCGCCTTGTGCCCAACGCACCTGTGCCCGCACGGCGCGTGCATCGGCACGTGCCGCGGACAGGCCCAGGCGTGCTGCCATGGGCGGCGCGAGGACCATCAGCTGGGCCAGCAGGAGCTCTCGGCGGCGTCGCGCCCTCAGTGTCTCAAGATGCCAGGCGCGCCACAAAGCGTGACGGACCGCCCACGCACGAGCAAAAGCTGCCCGTCGCAGGAGGGCGCAGACCGTCCGCCAGTGCCGCAGGGCCGCCCGTGCCTCGGCATGGCGCATGCGTGCCACGAGAGCGAGCGCCGCCTTTCGCAGCTGCAGCCGACGTTCTCGATGCAGCACGAGGGCCGAAAAGGGCCCTCGAAGCCTCTTGCGACGGCACATGAGCGCGGCGCGATGCGAACGCTGCAGCTGCGGATGGGCGTCGCGTAGCCAGGCGGCCCAGATGCGCTGCAGCCGCGCCCGCCGCGCGAGGCGGACCACGCGGGCCGCCACAGCTGCCGCGCGCCACTGGAGAACGACCTCGCGCTGCCGAAGCTGGCGCAGAGCTCGCGCTGCCGCCCTCGAGGCGACCCACCACTTGAGCTGCGCGAGCGCTGCTCGCTTGGCGTGCAGCCGGCGGTCAATCGCGAAGCGCACGACCTTGGTCTGCCGCTCGATGAGCATCCGCTCGCGGCGCCCCGGCCGAAGCGCTTGAAGCGCCGTGGCCAGCGCCCGGAAGCGCCAGTGCGCAGTAGCCTGGCGCATCTCGAGGCGCCTGCGAGCATGTTGCTCCAGCGCCCGCACCGCGCTGCGCAGTCTGCACCGCATCGGACGCGGGCTCGACGCAGGAGCCCTCGCGCCGCGCTGAAGTCCCTGAAGCCGCGCCAGCGCTCGTAGCGCGCGTCGTAGGGATGTGCGACGTTGGAGGGCTTTTCCTGCGCTTCGTCGTGCCGCCGCCTGTCTTTGCGCGACCAAGGCGGCCAGCCCCAGGCGCATTCCGCGACGTCGCCATGCCAAATGGGCCATGCGATCCAGGGGACGCGTTCTGGCCTCCATGCGCAGTTGCCCAAAGGCCTTTGCACGACGTCGCCGCTCTACCCGCTCTCGCGCACGTCGCTCGCGCGCGCTCAAGGCAGCCTGCTCGTGCCAGTGACGCAGCGCTCGGCCGAGCCCCCCTCGGCGCACGCGCTGCTCCATAGCGACCCGCTTGGCGCGCAGTCCTCGCGCGGCCGCTGCGTGCTTGCAGAGACGCTGAAGGCCGTCTCGAGCGCCACGCTGCGCGCGACGAGCCTGCAAGGCGTCACGAAGCACGACGAGACGCCGGGAGAACGCCACACCGCTGCGAAGGGCGCGCAAGGCCGCCGCTAAGCGCGTGTGGCGCAAAAACTGGTCCGCGCGAGCTTCAAGTGCCATTGTTCGCCAGCGGAGGAGACCCGCGGCCAGGTCGTGACGTTTGCCCTGCACCACAACCTGGCGCCAGGTTCGCCAGGCTGCCCTCGTCAGGCACTGTGCTTGCAGGCGCGCAAGGCGAGCGGTTTTGCGCCAGCGCCATAAGGCATCCCTTGCCAGGCGCGCCTTGCGATCGAGTGCCAGCGAGCGCAAGCGCTGCACAACACCAAGGGCTCGCCTCCACCGCGCTACGGCGTCGGCTGCTACGCGGCGCGCCGTCGCAGTGCGTACACGTTCCGCGGCGCTCCGCAGCATCCGAGAATCCTTTGCATGGTCCCGCAGCACGCGGAGAACCAAACGCGTACGGCGTGCCCGCCATGCGAGCTGCAGCTGGGACTCCTTGCGTTCCAAAGCCAAGGCGGCCTGCCAGGCAGTCCACGCACGACGCAGGGTCCGCTCCGCATCCAGCAGGTGCGCCATGTTGGAGCGAAGGTAGGCCTCTCGCCAGCGACGCAGGGCAGGCCGCGCCAGGGCCTCAAGCCCGATGCACCGGCCAAGGTCCTCGTCGTGCTGACGGGCAGCCACGGCGGCGCCGCGCAGCCTTGCCAAGGCTCTGCGCAGGATCGCGCGGTGGCCGGCAGCATCTGCATGCGTGCGCGTCACACGGCTGGCGTGGAGACGCGCGGTCCAGGCCGCCCAGGCGCGCCTTAAGTGGCGCTCGCGATCGACGAGCGCACGGAGGCCCCCGACGAGGCGGGCGGCTCGGCGCCACTTGGTGAAGCTGGAGAGTAGAAACCAGCGGTCCGCCACGAGTGCGCGCGCCCGCGCGTGGCGCTCGGCAGCTGCTAGACGGGCCCAGGCGCCAAAGGTCCGGCGCAACTGCGCGCGTTGCATGATCTCCACGGCGCGGCGCTGCCAGGCACGGTGACGGGTGGCGAGCGCGAGCCGCCGCAGGACCTTGCGCTTGCGCTGGAGTGCCTCGAAGCGCGCCACCTGACGCAACATTCTCGCATAGCGCGCGTGGGTCCAGAGCGTCTCTAGCGCCTGGGACGCACGCAGGCGGCGGAGCTGCGCGACGCCCTGCGCAACGCGGTCCGACGCCCACCGCGCCCACTGGCGGCGCTCGCGCTCCTGGTGCAGGCAGCGCAGCGCCGTGCGCTTGAGTACCAGTGAGTGGTACGCCTCGCAGGCGTGCAGGACGGAGTGCTTGCGCCTGCGCTCGAGGGCCATCGCGGTCCATGTCCGAAAGCATCTGTGCACGCGCCAGGCGGCCACAAGCGCGTGGCAGTGCGTGAGGATGGGCCGTTGGACGGTAGGCAGCGAGACGGTTTGCGCGCCGCCGGCGCTCTCGACCCAGCGCAACAGCGCAATGATTTGCATCGGGTCGCGCAGCACCGGGTGCAGCAAGCGCTTGGTATCGCGCCACTCGCGCAAGTGCGTCCTACGTTTGCTCGCCACTTCGGCACGATTCGCGACCTCATCTCTCTCTCTGTCTTCCTCGCACCGCTGCTCCTTTTCTTCGTGGAGCCCTTGGCGCTGGAGCCGCAGCTGCAGCTGCAGCTCGAGCTCGTCCAGCTTGCGCTTGGCCGCATCCCACGCGTCGTCCACCATGACTCACGTCAGCTACGCTCGGGCCGCCCGTTGCCCGCGGCGCATGGCCGCGCGGGCGGCCGCCGCCGCCGCCGCCGCCGCCGCCACGGGGCGCTGCTTGCGCGCGGCGCGGGAATGGTACTGGTAGGGTACCGTGCAAGTGCTGGGGACTCCGACTTGAACTTGAAGGTCAACGGCCGGCTCGCCGCGAGCCCTGTATCATGATCAGGCTGTATGGTCGAATGGGACCATGAACAACTTACTGACTCGGACTCGGACAGTAAGCTTGCGGCCAGTGCGAGCCATTGGCAGAGCCGCGCCTGTGCCAGAGTGACAGCCTCCTCGCCCTCTTCGTTGCGTACTAGGCCTAGCTGACGATCTGCGAAGGCTCGAAAGGCAAGCATCACGCATCAATCAAATGGCGAGGCGCTTCCACGTCCGCTAGCCAGCAAAGCCCAAACGTTGACGATCCAAGAGTGGTTGGTAGGGGAGTTCCGCCAAGGCTCGGACGTCTGACCGACCAAGCAAGAGCAACTGGGGTGGAGCCTCGGGTAGCGCGAAGCTGAGGCTCAAGAGAGACAGCTGACGACCCGGTCGAGGCCGAGAAGGTGGCCGCCGCCGCCGCGGCGCGCTGGCAGCAAGTCCAGAACGAGAATCCAGAGGAAGAGCGAGCAGCTGCAGACCGAGACCTCTACCCCAAGCTCGAGGAAGGATGGCCATCTCGGAGACGCAGCGCGCAGCCGAGGCGCGCACGCAGGCGGCGCCCGTCAAGGCGCAGCCACAGCAGCAGCAGCAGCAGCAGCAGCAGCGGGAGAGCCCGGCGACGCAGACGCAACCGGAGAGCAGCGAGGCCCGGGCAGCGCCGCAGGAGCTGAAAGAAGTCAAGGAGCAGGCACGGCACGAAGGCCGGCTCCAGGTAAGGCTGGGCGCGGCCGCGCTGGCCGTGGCGGTCGGCCTGTGGCGCGCGCACAGTGCCGTCAAGGCGCGTCTGGGTACCACCATCAAGAGCGAGCGCTTCCTGTTCTACGTGTTTAACGTGGGCGAGGCAGCGGTAAATGCGAGCGCGGCCTTCTTCTTGCTGGCCGCGCCGAGCTACACGGCGATGCTGCTGAGCCCGACGCGCAAGGGCGCGGAAGCGCTGGAGCACCCGACGACGCGGCTGTGCCTGCGGCTCTTTGGCGCCACGGAGGCGCTCATGGCCGCCATCTTCGCCGGCGTCCTGAACCAAGGCAACGCCAAGAACCTGCTGCGCACAGTGCTTGCGGCCGACATTGCCCGCATGACGCTGCTCCTCAGCTACCTCGCCGACAAGCCGGCCAACATCATCGGGCCCGCCGTCACGGGCCACATTTCTTCGCAGTTCGCGCTCATCCTGGCCAAGCTCGTGTACCTCTTCTGATTTCGATGATACCTGCCTGTAGTGGACATCACGCCTGGTACAATGTACATTCTCTTGCTGCTTCGGCACGCCTGGTACGACATTCTCAGTCTTGTTCTTGCTGCTTCGACCGTGGGACGGAGGGGTCGTGAGACCGCGCGAGACCTGGGCGGTCTCGACATGGCCAAATTGACAAGAGGGTGCGAGACCACCGTGCGAGACCATGCGATCCCTCGTTGACCTGGACTTGACTTGACTTGACTTGACTTGATGTCATTCTGACCCTCCTGCACTGCAGCATATCTTTTACAAGACGTGGCTCTGCACGACCTGCCTCGCTTGCAGCTCTTGTCTCGCGAGGCGGGCTGTGCCTGCAGCACTTCGGACCCGCGTACACGCTGCAGGTCAGGCCTGTTCGTGCGCTTATAGCGAGGTCAGGCATTATCCTTGTCGCTTCTTGGCCTTCGCGTCACTCTGAGTCTGAGTCTGAGTCAGTGAGGGGCCTGCCTTGGGCGGTCAAGCGTGCCAGGTCAGGCGGGCATCTTTGCCGATCGGGCGCAGAGATTATCGCCGGGTTCGCGCTTGAGGGCGCCCGGGGGCCGCCCGGGGGGAAAGCTCCCGCCATCGGGGGGGGGGGGGGGTTGCTGTCTGAGCACTAGCTCTCGGGAGTGCTGAGGGCAGCGCGGCGTAGCGCATGGCGTGAACACGAGCTTCTGAAGCCTGGCAAGCGGCGCTGACTCACGACAGTGATCGCAGACAGATGACAGTGAATGCAGACAGGACGAGGCGAGATTGAGGGGCTCCGGAGTCCTTTTTGCCTGGTTGCTTTACCCCGGCACCGCACAGCGAAGTAGTAGCGCGAGCGGGGGCCGCGGACTACGCCTGATGAGGGCCAGGCCGCTGCAGGCACCGTTGGAACCTGAGAACTCTGATAACCTTCCTTGAGCGCCCTTGCCAATGAGCGGCCGCGTCGAAGAATGACGAACGGGACGGGAAGCGCGCTGCACCCAGTCAGCAATCGCGGCCGTCTCCGGGGCCCGGCGCGCACGGCGGCGGCGGCGGCGGCGGCGGCGCAAGGGCGCTCGGGTCTCCTTAGCGCTGACAGCGCGGGCAGCGCCGGCAGCGCGGGCGGCAGCAGAGATGTCGAACTTCGTCCTGGGCGTGGCGGCCGTGGGCGTGCCCGGCTTGCTCGGGCTGTACGTAGCCAAGCACGGGCACTCACGGCTCATTACGGATGTGTTCGTGGCCATGATCTTGACGGTGTTGTTCACATCGTTCGCTGTCATGGAGCTGGTGAACATGGCCATCTGGCCGTTCAGGCTGGGGCGGCGCCTGCTGGGCCTGGCGCCGGCGCGGCTGGACCCTGCTGAGGCGTCCGACCTGGCGACGGGCCGCAAGACGACGGACAAGCGGCGCATTGTGCTCTTTGACGGCGTCTGCGTGCTCTGCAACCGCTTCGGCCGCTTCGTGGTGGCGCACCTGCCGGACCCGAACGAGGTGTCCTTTGTGCCGTTCCAAGACCCGATGGCCAACCCGCATGTGAGCGTCAAGAAGCTGCAGGAAGAGTTCGGCTTCAAGGACGAAGACCTGGAGATGCGCATTGCTGTCATCAGCGGCGACCAGATCTTCTGGGGCCCCGACGCTGTCATGACCATCATGCAATGGTGCTACACGCCCTTCCCGCTCGCGCGCCTCGGCTTCCTCGTTCCCTGGCCCATCCGCGACGCCGCTTACCTGACAGTGGCCAAGAACCGCTACCGATGGTTCGGCACGCAGCCGCTCGACAAGAACTTCGCCAAGTACCTCTGCCCGTACATGTACGTCAAGGCGGCCTTTGAGAAGAGCGGCAAGAGCGATTGATGGATCGAGACGGGACTCGATGGACGGGGCCTTGTCTCTTGCCTGGCCATAGCGCTGAGCGGGCAGGTCGAAGCATTGTTTGAAACCCCCATGTGCACCATACCAACCATTTGCAAAGAAAGTTTCCTTTCCTTTCCCTTCCTTTCCTTTCCTTTCCTTCTCTATTCTTTGAAGACGATGCAAAGGCAAGGTTGGCAGCGAGCAACGTGGCCACCTCAAGATTGATGCAGACGCGAGGTACAGGATGACTTGCACTTTGAATACTCACCTCGCCTGCTTGTTTCAGGCACGGCCCGCATGAACCTTCCAGTCCGTAATGACGAACTGTACGGTGAGGTCCAGCAAGGTAAAGGCAATCATGGCAGCGGCCAAGGAGTTCTCGACCGTACGACGCAGCGTCCAGCGCTGGCCCGGGCGCTCGTCGAGCTCGTACACCATGGGAAAGCTCGGGATGAAATAGCACGAGTAGCAGAGCGAGCCCCACTTGAGTGCCCATTCTTGGTCCGCGTAGTTGAAGAGATCCTTAATCTCCTCCATGGTGGTGGCGTGGATCTCGCCAACCGAGAAGATCCAGGCAGCAAAGACGACGGCGGCCGTGCGCGCAAGGAAGTAGTCGCGCACCACCGGGGCCGTCCGGATGAGTCGAATGAAGATGACCGAGCACGTGTGGTAGGTGACGAAAAAGTACCAGCCATGAAAGTACATCATGACAGGGACCTTCTGCTTGCCGCTGCCCACGAGCTCGCTCTGCAGGTTCCACTTGAGGTGATGGAAGGCATAGGTCATCTGCAGCACGTCGAAGAAGTAGTCCGTGAAGAAGTACGAAGCAACAAAGGTGAAGAGAAAGATCCAGACGCTGAACTTGAACCAGTACGTCTGGTACCAAGGGATCTGCGTCGGGCAGAAGAGCGCCGGCACCAGCACGTTGGGCAGCGCGATGAGGAGCGTCATGCCCAGGTTGCCCGCGTCGCCAACGTGGAGGTGGTAGCCCGACATACACCACGCCGCGAAGATGAGCGACCACACGGGCGAGTACGCGAGAAACCACTTCTCCGCCCACGCCTTGTCCGGCACCTCTGAGAAGGCGCGCCACACCACCGCCTTGTTCTTGCCCGCCGCGTCATCGTCGCCCGCCATCCTGCCTCGGCCCGCCCGCACCTTGCGCGCTGGCCCCGCCGCGACGCCGCGAGGTCCCTCTCCGAGCGCTCCGCCTGCACCTGCGCCGCGCCGCGCTTGCAGACTTGCGGTACCTCTTGCCTTTGACTTGGCCTTTGATTGGGGTCCTCGATCGCGCCATCACACGTCGATCACGGTCAATGCCATGACGCAGCCACTCCCCGCATTACCGTGGGTGTGCGCCAAATCCGAACCACCTGGTTCGATTGACCTTGATCTTACAGACCCGGCGAGGCTCCTCTGGCGATCGTGCGGCAGAATCCGCCAGTGCGTGCCTCGCGTGCGGTGCCGCACGGTGCCTTGCGCATGGCGCCGCGCTGTGTCACCCGACGTGCCAGTCGTGATCGCATCAACCTGGGAGAGCGCCTGTAAGACCCGAGCACCTGTGAGACCCGAGCACCTGTGAGACCCTTTGCTCTCCTCCGCGATGCGAGGCTGCATCCGCCCGCCCTCGCCAGCGTGCCTCCGTACTAACTTAATTAACTCAAGTTAGGCATAGAAGTAGAGGCCCGTCAACGGCTGCCGTTGTGCGCCAAGTCCCAGCGCCACGTCAGCTGTATCTCGACGACGCAGGGGCCCTCGGCCAAAGCGCTGCTGTCTCGCGCGCCACTGGCAGTGATGGGGCCCGCGCCGCTCGACCGCCGGCCAGCGGCCTGGGCTCGCCAGCGACCGCAGACGCGAGCGCGAGCGTGCAGCTCCCCTGCCTTGCCCTGCCTCGCGCCTGCCTCGCGACCCGACTTGGACCCTTCCCTGGAAAAGCCACACTGGTTGCCTTTGCGGCCGTGTCCTGCATGCATGCCGGGCAGGCCATGCCCGCCCTCCTTCCGGCAGGCGGCTCCGGGCCCGGCGCGGCGCGCGGCCAGAATCAAAGCTCGAAGGCGCGGCGGCCGGGCGGCCGCGCGCGCTCCGGCGGGCGGCCGCGCTCGGCCGGGAGCGCGCCCGCGCGCGCCGGGCCGCCGCGGCGGTCCCGGCGCGCCGCGCTCGCCGCCGGCGGGAGTGCCGGGTGCACGGCCGGTGGGCGGCCTGGCCTCTGACTGACGAACTTTTTAAACTTCTACTTGACGGGCGCGGACAGACAGTGACAGCAGGAGTATCGGTAAGTTGTAGGCAGGCCCTGGCAGGGGCGCGTCGCGACTGCCGTGCCGGGGAGCGCCGGGGGGCGGCGGCGGGAGGAAGGCAGCGCGGCGCGGCGGCGAGGGGCGGCGTGCGCGTTCCTGGAGCCAGCGCTTCCGTCACCGCGGCTCGCGTTGGCTGCTTCCCGCCGAATCCCGCGCTCGGTGTGACCGGGTGTGCAGTGCCATTGCGGCGGAAGTACGCTGGTTAACTATGAGGAGCTGGACCGCGCTGGACAGCAGCTTGACGCCGGTCCGGTCGCGGTGGTGTCAGTGGCGGCTCGCTCACTAGCAGCTGTAGTCGGTCGGCGGCTGCGTCGCAGCGGTGGCGCGGAGCGAGCGAGTGAGGCTGGCTGACCGGGCTGGCCACTGGCAGTGGCGCTCGAGGTCCTGCTCTTGCGGGGCGGGCTTGCCTGGGCTTGTGGGCTTCGCCGATGTTGCTGTTGAGCAGCAGCTCGAGTTTCTCCTTCTCAGCCTATTGAGCTCCCAAAACTCCTCCTTGAGCTCCTCGAGAGCCGCCTCGTCCACGGCGGCTGCAGGGCCAGGGTCCACTGGCACGACCTTAGCGTCCGCTTCCTCTCGCTTCCTCAGCGCGTCCTCCGCGCGTCTGACCCTGTCGAGCATCTCTCGGGCCTGCTTCTTTGTCTCCTTGCGCTTGGAGATAAATGAGGTCCTTGACCTGCGCCTTCATCTGCGCGATGCCCTTGGTCTGCTCGACGCTCTACTGCTCGTGCTTGATGATCTCGCCAGCCTGTTGCAGGAGGCGCTCAATAGCGCCCTGGATGCAGGCCCTGGCCTGGTTCTGCACATTGGGATGAAGAGGCGAGTCTCGTCGAGAGGTGCCGAGCCACCACCTCTAAGAACCTTTAGATGACCTTGGTGGCACTCTCATTCTCGAAAAAGGCAGACCCTAGCGTGGCCATTAGGTTACTGTCCAGCTGCACTTGCGTCTGGTTCTCGGCCTCGTACTGGTCGGTGTACATGTCCATCCAGTTGTCGCCCTGCGTGAGCCCGTTGATCTTGGCGAGGGTCTTGGCATGGGTTCTGCGCGCGTGGTTGTTGTGCGCCGACTTGGTCGGCTGCGGCTCTTGCGGTGCGCAGTCAGCGTGGCGCTTGCCCCGCGCCGTGCCGTCCACCGTCGGCAAGGGCGCGACCGAACTGTCTTCTGCGCGTGCTGCGAATGCTTGCCGCTGCTGCTGGTCATGCTGCTGCATTCGTCGCATTGCTGCTCTACTCCACACTGCTCCGCTTGGCCAGGTCATGCCAGACGCAGCCGCCGCCCTCTACCCGTGCCACAGTATCCTTTACAACGCGCTCCCACGCGCTCCCGCTGTGCTCCCGGCCTGGCACGGCCCTTGGCATACAGCTCCGCGGAGGACGTCGCGGAGGACGCCAAGGCAGCTGCGAATCATCTCGAGCCGGAAGCGAGTCTTGTCGAGCATGACGAGCGGCGCCTGAAATCCCGGCGCAGGCGGTGCAGCCGGGTGTCGTGTCGGGCTGGACGAGGATGACCAAGGCAGTGCAGCGCGCCGGCGCCGTGCGGAGTTGCGTGCACTGACGCGGCCGTGGAGCACCTCCCGCCGCGACCGCCAGACTTGACAGACCACAGTCGGTGCCACGAAAAGCTCGTCGCGGCCGAGTTCGGTCATCTTCGTGCGAGAATCCCTTCGCGCTCCGACCGCAGTCTTGCTAGCAGGACGAGTGAGATTCGACGAGAAAGTGGTATCCTCGCGATCAAGCACGGCCAGGCAGGCTCGGAACGAGCAGGCGGAGCAAGCGAAGGGAGCGAGCGAGGAGGGATCGAGCAAGCGAGCAAGCAGTGCAGCTCTGACCCCGTCTCGGCGTTGCCTTGGTCCGAGACGCGCGCCCCGCTCCCGCCACAATCCTGCAGCGCTCCCGCGTGCCGTCTCGCTGGCGACGGGAATGTCCTGTCCCTTTGGCGAGCACGGCGCGGCGCAGCAGCAGAACCAGAACAGCTGAGCAGAAAGAGGGAAGCGAGCGATGCAGCGGCAGCAGGAGGCCAAGACCAAGGTGCAGGCCGTGGCGGCGTCGCTGGAGGCGCTGCAGCAGCTGCTGGAGCCGTGCGCGGCCAAGTGGGCAAAGGTCAAGTCGCGCGTCACGGACGCGGCGGGCGCCCGCGAGCCCAAAGGGGCGCTCGAGGTCTTGACCGGGGACGAGGTCACGCGCGGGCTGGACGACGCCAAGGAGGCGGCGTACCGCGCGCGCGAGGGGCTGCACTCGTTCCTGGGCAACTTCATACGGGTTTGTGGCGAGGCAATCGCGGCCCTGAGCGAGGCAGCGGCGAAGCAGGACTAGCGGCTGCAGTGCGCCCTGGTAGCGGTCCAAGAGGCGACGCGGCGAGTCCCGACCTTCTCGCTGCTCCTTTCTTCCTGCAGGGCCTCCGACGACAACCGGCTCGTTCAGTGCATGGAGCTTGCCACCAAGATCCATGCCGGCTGGCAGGAGGCGAGGGAGTTTGTGACGCTGATGGTGCAACGCTTGCCCAAGAAGAGCTCGTACCAGGACGCCGCCAAGAGCATCAAGGACATTCAGGGCGGGATCATGTCCTTCTATGAGTCGATGACAGGGGCGGCGATGCCGGCGCTGAAGCAAGCCACCGAGGCGCTTCAGGCTACACAAAACCTTGCCATCAGGCAGACTCCGCGGGCTCGTACGCCGAGCACCCCCTCGCGAGCTGCGTCTGAGCGGCGTGGCTTGCGTAAAGCTTCTTGGCCGCCGCCGTCGCTTCCTGGCGCGCCGTAGTGAGGTCCTCGACTGCGTCGTGCTCGGAGTTGGGGTGTTTGCTTTCGACCTCATCCTCGCGCTTGCCGTCGGCAGAGGTGAGCGAGGCGGAAGCGGACGCTGCTAAGGGTGACCGGTGGATGCTCGCCATGCTCATGCCGCTGCTGGACTCAAGCTCGGGCTTGAGCTCGAACTGCGTAAACCTCGAAGCGGCCTCGCGCGTGCGCGGGACGCCCTCGCTGTGCCTTCCATCCCAGAGGTTGCGCATCGAGTCCCGCTTGCTGGCGCCTCGCCTCCTCTGGAGGTGACGGCACCCTGCCTGCGCTGCGCGCGGGGGCGCGCTTGGTGCCTGTTATCGCGCTCATCTCATAGGCTATGCTCGCTCTTCGGCGCCTGCGCAGCGGCGGCGAGACCGTCAATTCCACTCACGTGCGGCTCTACCCCGGCTCCGCGCCGAGCTCGAGCTGGCAGGGCTCGCGCTGTGGCCGACGTCTAATCGTCCGCAGGCTCGCCTCGCGTCGCCGGGTGCTTGGAGCGCAGGGCTGGCCGCGAGCCGTGGCGCAGGGGAACGAGCACGAACGTCCGGCCGACACGGGCCGCCTCGCCGGCTTGCATGCGAATGAGGACTCGGAGAAGCCCGGAGAACCAGCGCCGGGCCGTCGCACGCCTCCGCCTGCCAGTGCCGCCGAAGCCCTCTGCGAGGTTGCCATGACTCCGACCGTGACCTGTATGCATTCAATCTCCACACGGCCCGAGACAACTGACCCAGAGAGCCCCTGCTCCTCCACCGTGACGGTGACTGCACCCTGATCAGTGACTGGTACGTAACTTGAGATTACCGTCCGAGTCCTGGTTCCCCAGGCTTCCCCGCTGGCCACGGGCCCGGCGCCGGGCGGGCGGGCCGCCGCCGTTCCCCACCAAGTCAAGTCAGACTTGAGGCCGGGCTCAGGCTTCGGCCGAAGCAAAAGAAGGAACGAAAGCAGCCAGCGAGCATCAGACAGAAGCAGGCGGCAACGCACGGTACAAGCATGGGTGCCAACGGCAGCAGAAGGAAGCATAGTAATTTGAGTTTGAGTGACCTGGATTGTGGGCCATCCGAGCCGCCCGACGCGATGAGGGCGATTAACGGACCGCGCCTCTCGGGGTACACCGGGGACAGCTTGTCCTACGGGAGCCAGAGCACTCGCATGCAAGCGCATCCCCACGTATCCATGCCCTCCTCTGACAACATGTCCTATGGGACCTTGGGCTCTGGAAGCCAGAGCACTCGCATGCAAGCGCATCCCCACGTGTCCATGGGTGGCAAAGAGCGTCGCAAAAGGCGTTTTTGGTGGTGGTAAAAGTAATACCCTGCACGGCCGTGTGCCCTGGATCGTAACCATCGTAAAAAACGGTATCGTAATCGTTTTGATTTGCTGCCCAGGCGGCTCTGGGCGCCAGGTGATTCTTGGCGGCTCTGCTCTTGAGAGATGGACCCCTGGCGAGCTTCACCAACCACGCCTGGCCTGCACCGACCAAGCCTTCGGCATGAAGCAACTCGCAAGCTGCACGAGTCGAGGTCCGGAGCGTTCCAAAGATTCACCCAAAGCCGAGGATGCTCCTCGCGGGCCTTGCCACGACCGACTGTACGTCACGGTCTATCTTGTGGCACGTCGCGGCCAGCGCTGCCGCAAGCATGCGCGCTGAGCGCTTGCCACCGACAATGCAGCCCGCCGGGATGCAGTCCTTGCGGTGGCAGGACCCGGGTATGCATGCCTTGGCAGCCGGTCTTCGCGCCGGCCATTTCAGGTGGGTTCGCAGGAGAGCAACTGAAGCCGTAGGCGCAGCCGCGCGCGCCCGCCTGCCTCTCGCTCTGCCCCGCGCCACGCCGCGACGTCTTGTTGAGGTTGCCTTGGCTGTCTGCAGGCGCCCGAGCCGCCTCCTCGCTCGCATCTGAGGCATCTGAGGAGCCCGCCCGGCATCCAGGGCAGCGGGTAGACGCGCCAGGGCGGGCGCCCGGGAGCGAGCGCCTCGCCTCGCCCAGCTTCAGCTGCGCCAGCTGCGAGCTCCAGCTCCAGCAACGACACCGCGAAGCCCATTCTCTGCCAGGCGCCCGGCTGCTCGCGTCGGCGAGGCTGTGCGCCGAGTGGCGGACCTGCCGCGTCGCGGGGTGCGACAACACCGAGGCCAACTCGCGCGGGCGGTGCTACACGCACCTGCCCACGAAGACGACCTGCAGTGTCAAGGGCTGCTCGCGCCAGCCCAGGGGCAGAGGTTCGATCTGCAGTGCTCCATCGCAGGCTGCACGAACCGCGCCAAGTGCCGCGGCTGTCGCTCGTGCGCGCCAGCTCCGGCAGGCTCACGGCGCCCTTCTCTCGCGCCTTTCTCTCGCGCCTCCACGCGCTGCAGCTCGCCGCCCGCGCAGCTCGCGCCGGAGCTCAGGTCGCGGCACGCGTGGAGTGCAACCGCGGCCCGGGCAGTCGCGCAAGGCGAGACGGCCGCAGCCCGCGCGGCGCGCGCGCGCGCGCTGGTCGGCGGTGGGCAGGGAAGGAGCTCAGGATGCGCTCATGGCCATCGCCATCCGCATGCCCCGCCGCCACCGAGCGGCCGCCGCCGGCGCGCGCGCCGCTACCGCGCGCGCGGCTGCCTCGCCCGTCCGGCCGCCGCCCGCTGCGGCGACGGACGACGATGAGGGCTTGCTCGGTTCCTCGTCATCACTGCACCCAGAAGTGGCCAAGTCCTGCGGGCGCAGGCGCAAGCAAACGCCGGACGAATCCTCGCGCTCGAGCTCAGGCTCGCGCCTGCGCAAGCGCGTCAGCGGCGAGGACGCGACGAGGTTCTGGCTAGAGGGCCTGTCGGCTCTCCGCTGTCCTCCTCGTGCCGACTTCGGCGTCGAGCGCGGCGCAGCACGTGCACAGCATCGCCGATTCGGCGGAGGGCGCATGGAGCAGGAGCGCCTCGGCCGCACGGTGGCCCGACCGGGCAAGGCGCGGCGCAAGGCGAGATCGAAGACGCCCGTTGCTGCCCGGCAGCGTGCAGATGAGCCGGATGCGCCCAATGCCAAGGTGATCTTTGATCGCTTCCGCGAGGGCGAAGCGATCGACACTAGGCAGCTCTTGGAGCACGGCGAGAACTACAGCGTTGGTCTGGACCAAGCAGAGCTCAAGGAGATTGTCGATCTCAGCCGCAGGAAGATGCGAAAAGGCGCGATGGACCGCCTGAAGCCGGGCTGGCTTGACAGAACAGGCTTCACCTTTTTGGTCAAGCTAGCCCGGTCGCAAGACCCCGACGCGCCAATCTGCAGGGTGCTGCAGCTTATGCATGAGATGGCGGCCAGTCCACAGCTCTGGGAGAGCCAAGCACCAGCCCCAGCACGTGCGTCCAATAGCTCTCCGCAGCAGCAACCGCTGTATGTGACCCCGAAGCCCCCAGTTGACGTTCAGACCTTGCAGCAACGCGCGCTAGCGTCAGGCGCGCCGGGCGGACCATGGATTCCCGAGGCGCTTTGCATCATCTTCATATTCGTCAAGGGCCTGAGATTCGAGGTTCTCATGTGTGGAGCGGCCTGGTGGTGGTGGACGCAGAAGCAGCACCCCCATCGGGAGCAAACGATGCGCGAGACTCTTGGCGTCATGTGCCTACTCTGCTTGATCCCGGCAGCATCTCTCAACATGATCATGATGTGTGGCGCGGCTTACAAAGCTCGGCACCAGCTCTTCCGCTTTTTCCACGATCTGACCCGGTTGGCGGCTTCCAGCAGGTCGATTCCCGTCAGCACGTAAAAGTGGCGCAGGCACGACGTACAGACGGAAACGAGCAAGCACGCGGGCCGCCACACGACGGCAATGTCGAGCTGCACGCCCTGAGTGGCGGCTTCCCCGTCCACCGCTCCTTCCATGACCGTGTAGGCGGACCCGGTTCACGTAGGGATGGAGATGCGCCCCACGCCGTAGCTGACGCAAGCCGTGTGCGTGAGGACGTTGCCGATCTCAATGAGGCCCGCGTGCAGCGCGCCGTCGTCGCCCTCTTCAAGAGAGGCGCTGGCCCGCGCCGCGTCTAGCCTGTCCGCCACGTCGACGAAGCGTAGCACGCCCGTGCTGTCCTCAATGGCGTCCATGGTGGCGCGTACCACCTGCTTGCGCTCCTCTGTGTCGACTACGACGCCGTCGTCGTTGGTCTGGTTGTCCCAAGTCCCGTTTATAGAATTGTGCAGGGACAAAAAAGCGCCCGCTCTCCCGCAAGCCCCTCCACGCCATGTCGTACTGGTCCATGACGCGAGCAGCTGTGGTTGCACGTTCTTGTTGGCGCCAACCACCGCGGGGAAGCGCAAGTCGCCCATCACCGCATCCATCACTGTCCACGCCACATCTTACAACGCGGCCCGTCAAGGTCAGCATGAGGAACAGCAGCCATGCATGCCAGCGACACATTGCAAGAAAACAAACATCATTCATGAGTCTCGTGATCGCCGCATCAGCGCAACTGGTCGCGGCAGCGTTGGATCTGAGCTCGTGCATTCACCGCCCACTCGGACTCGGGACCAATGGCCTCCGTGTAGATGTCTCGGGCTTGCTCAAATAGAGGCAAGGCATCACGGAATCGGCTGCGGTCAAAGTGGACGCTTGCGATGCCGTACAAGGTATGTGCCACGGACGGGTGCCGCGGCCCGAGGGCCTCCCGTGTCAGCTCCAGCGCCTCGTTGTAGTAGCGCAGCGCATCCTCGTAGCGGCCCTGGGAGTTG
>JABLUY010000273.1:0-21633 GCA_013306675.1 Thraustochytrium sp. TN22 | reverse complement strand
TTCTGCTGGCGGCGCTGCGCTGGCCGCGCGGCCGCTCTCCGACTCTGGCGGCCTCGCCGCTCTCGGCCAGCCGGGCCAGCCTCAGGCTGACAGTGAGGGCAGGGAGGGAGAAAGGCGCGCGCGGCGTGCGCGGCACGTGCACCGCAGCCACGAGGCACTGGCGGTGGCTCGGCCGCAGGGCCAGTCAGCCGTGATCGTCCTCTTTTCCAGCCTGACAGACACCGTGACTGGCAGGACACTGCAGTCACGGTACGGTACGGTAGCCAAGTACGACTCTAGCCCATAGCCGCTCAGCTTGGCGCTTGCAGTGCCTTGCAGTGGACTGCTGGAGGCACCCACGAAGCGCTCGCGAGCGGGATGATGAAGGCCGCGGAATGCAGACTTGAGCTCTCCAAGGTTTCTTGCTTGAGCCTTTCCTTCGCTGGAGTGTGCCTCTCTGCTCCCGAAGGGCGGCTGCCAGCACTGCACTGCGGCGGACAACAAGTGAACGCGGCACAGCAGCGCAGCTGGCACGCGCCTCGTGGATCGTAGCTTCGTGACTCGCAATCCGCATCGATCGAGTTGACATTTTTAGGGCAGGTCACGAGGCCTCGTTGAGGAGCCGAGTCTTCGGCAGCCTCCACGCAGACACGCATGTGTCTCTCTCTAGCTAGGGTTCGTATGCGCCGCGCAACGACTGCGAAGTCCAGCCCTAGCCGAGCCCGCGTGCTGGCAGGCAAAGCGCCAACCACAAGCGAACCCAGAGCCGCGAAGCTTTGCAAAGATGCAGGTCAAGACCCTCGGCCTGGTCCTGGCCGCCGTGATCGCGATGGCGCACGGCTCGGCCGTGGCCAAGACGGATGGCCGGGCCGCGCGGCGTAAGCTGCAAGAGCTGAGCGCTGATGCCCTCAGGCCTTGCTTGAGCGCTTTCGGGCTGGACGACTACCTCACCTGCGAGGTGAATCGCGGCGTGAGCAGCGACGAGATGTTCACGGACTCGTTGCTCGCACTGACCCTCGGCTCTGCGTACAGCCAGCTTGGTCTCGCCGCCGACGAGGAGACGTGCAAGGCGATCTTCTCGGCCTCGGCTGCCTGCGTCTTTGAGATCGGCGCGGACGACGTGGGCACCTTCGCCGAGGCCGCGGCCACTGGCTTCCCGAACGCTGCTGCCTGCAAGGCCATTCTGGACGAGATTGCGCCCAACTACACTCCGGTCAACGGCACCGCGGCCTACAGCTACGTGGAGTTCACCTCGGACCTCGCGTCGAGTGAGGCCGCATGCTCCAGCGAGATCACAACTCGTTCTCAGCCCAAGGCCGCCTCTGACGACGCCGACCCAGAGACCATGGGTGAGGCATGGCACATTTACGGCACGGCCACTGTCAACGCCGCTTTTGCGTATGCCGACAGCTGCGAAAAGTCCGCGCCGGGCTCCGTGAGCCGCACCAGTGGGGTGGTTGCCGGTGCCGCAGTGCCCTCGTTCTTGCTCGCAGCTGCGGCTCTGGCTGCCCACCTGGGCATCTAAAACGATTGCATTGCACGGACCTCCTCAGGCGCTAGGACAGGCCTTGCAATGGAAGCGCCGTGCCCATGATGCCGCCCTTGACGCCGAGAAACCCATTTTACCTTGTTGCTCAAGCAAAAGTCTCCTCCAGCCAGCCATGCTTGGCCATGGTATCTAAAAATGTTGCGACTCAGGTCCATGGATAGCAGGGATGGCGTTGGCGGCGCTGGATGCGCCTGACCTGTAGCGCGAGCACCAAAGTTATGTATCTCGGAGTTTCATGCTTGTTTCTTGTCTCTTGCTCGCTCTGCGCTCAACTTTGTTACGACGGTGACCAGGAGACGTCCAGCGTTTTTTTTTCGCACGAAGCTCGGTCGAGTTCGCTGCTTCTTTGAGATTTGCGACGCGATCTTATTCGTGTTCGAGCCCAGCTCGATGTGCATTCGACTCCAGCCCGGCACCATGGTGAAAAGCTCGCCGCCACAAGCGCCACAAGCAGCGAGCCGCATTCTCCGCGTCGACCGGACCGCAAGCGGCGATCTTCGGAGACCGCACGTGCTTCGACCAGAACGAGGTCTCGCCTCCTCGGCCTTGCCGTGAAATCGTCCTCGTCCTCCGCCGCTAGCTAGCTACTCGCTCGCGCGGCCGACTGGTAATACCGTGGTACCAGTGTACCACCACCATGAAGCACCACAGCATGCGGCCTACGGCACCGCACCACAGCAGCCTGCGCCCGCGCATGCAACGGCGCCGCGGGCCGGGCCGGGCCGGGGCCGGGCCGGGCACGGCGCGCACCGGGCAACTTTTACGGCTGCACCGGGCAACTTCCACGGTACTACTAGTAGTAGCCCGGGCGGTTGTGCAATGACAGGGCGCCGCCGCTGGCCGGGCACGGCGTGCACCCCGGGCAACTTTTACGGCGGCCCGGGGCGACTGTGCAATGACAGTGCGCCGCGTGCTGCAGCGCAGGGGCCGCGAGATCTTTCCCGCCGAGCTGAGCCCGCTTGCACGGGCCAGAAACCCCGCTTCAGGCGCAGCCCGCTTCGCGATTACGTCCATGCACCGTCCCTCGCTCGGACAGAGGTAATGGACACGGTGCGCCGCAGTCCAGCGGCAGTGAGAGACCCCCCTTGCGGAAGGCGGCCCTCTGCCGCCCTCTGGCTTATGATCGGATGTGCGGGACAAAACGATTTGGCAGTGCAGCACCGCATGGAGGTGTGCTAGGCTAAACGCTAGCGACTCGTACTCCAGCGGCGAGCCGGCGAGGTAATGCAGGCCGGCATGGCGGATCTGCACGCGCACGGCGTGGCCGGAGCCTGCGGAGGCACGGGCAGCGGCGTGGCTGCGGGGCGCGCGCCGCCGCGCTCCTCAGACTCCTGCTGCCTGCCCACCGCGTCCACTGATGATGATTCTGCTTGCGTAGCGCAGCTCCAGCGCCGTGTGCACGCTGCGCGGCACTGCAGTGCAGCCTGAGGTGCAGGCAGGAGCACCGCGGGCGGGCAGAGCAAATCCGCAATTGAAGAAGGAGCAAGAACCAAAGAGGAAAAGAAGGAGTGCAAGCCTCGCGTGCCGAGATGATGCAGCTCAAGTCGGTCGTGGTGGTGATGGCAGCGCTGGTCGCGTCGGTGCAGGGCACTGCGCTTCCCGAGGCGGCGAACTTCAAGCGCATGCTGCAATATCCCTCTCCGGAGGGCGTCCGCAGCTGCCTGGAGGCGTACGGCCTGGACGAGTTCGTCGCGTGCGAGGGGAAGCGGGATGCGGACGATGAGTCAATTTACATCGAGCCTCTCTCCGTGGCTTATTCCGCCGGCGCTCAGGCCCCATTCTACCTTTACTACGGTACCCCGCTCGACCAGGAGATGTGCTCCGAATGGTTCACGCCTGAGGCATCCTGCATGTTTACGCTCGATGGCGATGCCGCTGGTGACCTCCTCGAGGGCATGGCCGGCGGCTTCGACGGTGTTTCGGGGTGCTCTGAGCTCGCGGAGTTTCTTGGGATGGTGTTTACCCCGGTTGACCTCTCTTTGCCGTACTCCGACGAGCTCTTTAACGAGACTCTCGCGACCAGCACCGATCAGTCCATGGGCGATATCGAGGGCCGCAGCAAGACCCTCAAGGCGGCGAGCGATCCGGAGACCCTTGGCGACGCCTTCAGGCTGGCCGGCGAGGAGTTGGTCCAGCTGACCTTTGATCTCGCGGATGAGTGCGAGAAGGACGCCCCTGGCTCTGTCTCGAAACCCGCCGAGGGCTCTGCCGGCGTCAGCGTGCCTTCCATGCTGCTGGCAACGGTTGCCACCGCCGCGGCCTACTCGCTTGGCCATGCCAACTAAGCCTAATCGATTACAAGTCAAGTTGCGTTTTCAGCCAGATCAACCACTCTCAGCCCAGCTCACCTCAGCTCACCTCAGCTCCTAAAGAGACCTAAAGAGAGTGCGTTTGACCCTTGCTTTCCCTGGCCTGCGTCTCATTTGGCGGCTGTTTCTCATGTTGCGTCCCAAAAGCAGAGTGCGAGCACATGCTGCCGTTGCTGCATTTCAAAAGCTCAAGCGATCTTGTCGCTGTGAGTGCTTCCGCGCGAGAGATTTGGCATCGCTCCTCGCGCAGGAAATTTCGTATCGCTCTTCGCGCAAGAGATCTGGCATCGCTCCTCGCAAAGGAGCTTCACATCGCTCCTCGCGCAAGAGATCTGGCATCGCTCCTCGCAAAGGAGCTTTCGTATCGCGCCTCGCGCAAGAGATCTGGCATCGCTCCTCGCAAAGGAGCTTCACATCGCGCTCCTCGCGCAAGAGATCTGGCATCGCTCCTCGCGCAAGAGATCTGGCATCGCTCCTCGCAAAGGAGCTTCACATCGCTCCTCGCGCAAGAGATCTGGCGTCGCTCCTCGCGCAAGAGATCTGGCATCGCTCCTCGCGCAAGATGGCATCGCTCCTCGCAAAGAGATCTGGCATCGCTCCTCGCGCAAGATGGCATCGCTCCTCGCAAAGGAGCTTTCGCATCGCTCCTCGCTTTCGCATCGCTCCTCGCTTTCGCATCGCTCCTCGCTTTCGCATCGCTCCTCGCTTTCGCATCGCTCCTCGCTTTCGCATCGCTCCTCGCTTTCGCATCGCTCCTCGCTTTCGCATCGCTCCTCGCTTTCGCATCGCTCGCGGTCGCATCGCTCGCTTTCGCATCGCTCCTCGCTATCGCATCGCGCCTCGCTGTCGCATCGCTCCTCGCTTTCGCATCGCTCCTCGCTTTCGCATCGCTCCTCGCTTTCGCATCGCTCCTCGCTTTCGCATCGCTCCTCGCTTTCGCATCGCTCCTCGCTTTCGCATCGCTCCTCGCTTTCGCATCGCTCCTCGCTTTCGCATCGCTCCTCGCTTTCGCATCGCTCCTCGCTTTCGCATCGCTCCTCGCTTTCGCATCGCTCCTCGCTTTCGCATCGCTCCTCGCTTTCGCATCGCTCCTCGCTTTCGCATCGCTCCTCGCTTTCGCATCGCTCCTCGCTTTCGCATCGCTCCTCGCTTTCGCATCGCTCCTCGCTTTCGCATCGCTCCTCGCTTTCGCATCGCTCCTCGCGCAAGAGATCTGGCATCGCTCCTCGCAAAGGAGATTTGGCATCGCTCCTCGCGCAAGATATTTGGCATCGCTCTTCACGGAAGACCTTGTCAGCTTCGCTCGCAAGTGCAAGCAAGATGGAGTCAAAATAGGCGCGTCCAATGAGAGAAGCTATAACGCAGCGCAGACAGGGGGGATTAGCTGGAGTCCTCCTCCGCCACCTCCTCAAAGGAGTCGACCAGGTCGGGGATGTCGTCCTCGCCACCCTCGGCGTTGTCGCCGCCCTCGGCCGCAGCCTTGCTGGCGGCGAAGGCCTGGCTGAACTGCTCTGAGAAGCCCGGCATGGAGGCCATGGCCTGAGCGTTGGCCTGGCCCATCATGGCGCCCACCTCGTTGACGACGTCCTCGAGCTTGGCGGTCGAGGACGGGCCGGTGATGGCGAAGGTGTTGGCCTGAATGTTGGCCTCGACGGTGGGGTTCTTGAACCGGATCACCGTCTGGTCATCGTTGAACATGTTCACCTCGGAGATGCCCGGGATGCGGTTCACGCCCAGCCGCTTGAGCGTGCTGCGCAGCTTGCGGTCATCCGCGCCGGCGCTCGCCTTGGACACGGCCTTCTTCTTGCGCCGGACGGAGCCCCTGCCCCCCAGCTTGTTGCCGCCGAAGCGGTTCTTGAGGCGCTCGCGCGCCGCGGCAATCTCCTCCTCGCCCATCTTGCGTAGCACAAGAGGCCGCCTGCGTCGCGCACGTCTCCCTCGTCAGCCTCCGCTCCGCGCGCGCGCGCTTTTGAACGCGCACGCCATCTTCATCCTCCGCCTCCAGCCCAGCCCATTCCGTGCCATGCCATGCACCTCCGCCGCGCCCGCCCGCGCCGCGGCCGCGGGGGGGGCGGGGAGGGGGGGCGGGGGGGGGGCGGCCCGGCCTCGCGCCGCCGCCGCGCCGCGCCGCGCGCGCGCCCACGTACCTGACGTTGCCGACTGCCCGCCGGGCGCCGCGCAGGATCGGGCGCGCCGCCCTCTCCCAAGCCACCGGGCCCTCGGCGCCCCGCCGCGCCGGACTCCGCGCGCCCTAACCGCGGCCGCCCCCCCGCCGTCGGGCGCCGGGGGTGTGCGAGGGTGTGCTCCGGGGACCCGGTGTGCGGCCGGGCGCGGGCAGTGGCCGCCGCCCGGGCCCGGCCCGGCCCAGACTTCGAGTTGGCGCGGCTCGGGTCCGCGCGGGACGTCGCCGAGATGAAGCACTGCAGGATCATCGTCAAGAGCGTGGACTCGGAGAAGGCCGAGCACTCCTGCAGGTGGAAGGCAGAACCGAGGCCCTGCGGCGCGGCGGAGGGAAAGGTGGGGCGGAGCGCGGCGGAGCAGCGGGAGAGGGAGGACAATGCAGGGCGCCGTCGAGGACCGCGTGCGAGGCCTGCTGCACGGGTTCGTGCTGGGCGAGGTGCTGGCCATGCCGGTGCATTGGTATTATGACCCCAAGACCATGCAGGAGGAGGTTGGCCCTGTGGAGGAGCTCATGGCGCCCAAGAGGTAGGTGCAGGGGAGACGGGGTCGCTCGGCGAGATGGGCAGGCAGGAGGCTGACTTGACAGCGAGGCGCGCAGCACGCACGGCGAGTCCATGCTGGGGCGCTTTGAGTGCGACGTGACCGAGATTTTGCATGACAAGGCGCACTTCTACGGCGGCGTCGACAAGACGCGCGCCGAAGGCATGTCTGAGGAGGAGCGGGCCAAGCTGTCCGACAATGCCGGCAACTTCCTCGGGCTTACCGAGGACGAGCGGCCCCACTACCACTACAGCCTCCAGCGCGGCCAGAACACCTCCAACATGTGCGTCGCGCGACTCCTCATGCGCTACTTGGGCTCTGCCATGGAGGACGGCCAGGACCGCTACGACCCGGAGGCCTACCTCCAGGAGTTTGAGGCCTACATGAAGACCGACCCGCGAGAGGACCCGGACGACGTGGCTCAGGTCAAGGCACACAACGACGCCTACCTGGACATGTACGTGCGGCGCTTCTTCGAGAACCGCCGCGCCGGCGTGCCGCTCATGAACTGCGCCTACAACGAGCGCAGCGTGTGGTCCATCAACAGCCTCGACGGCATTCTCGTCACCATCCCGCTCATGGTTGCTTACATGGACGACCCCGAGGCGGAGCTTGTGGGCCGCTCCATGGAGCACCACATGCTCACGCACCGCTCCATGTCGGTGTCGTCGGCCATCGCCGTCGTCGCGCCGCTGCTGCAGCAGCTGCTGCACGGGCGCGACGCCGACGAGGCGCTCGATGAGGCCATGGACAAGATGCGCATGCCTCTCATGACTGGACGCGAGATGCAGGAGAGCTACGCCGCGCATCGCGGGCCGGATCACATCCCCAAGTGGGAGAAGTGGGACCAGCACGCCAAGATGGCTCCCGGCGAGACGCTCAAGCACGTGGTCCGCCGCTTCATCGACGAGGGCCGCGAGGTCTCAGACATTGCTGGCTTCCAGGGCGACGGGATTCTCGCCACCGCGTGCTACTGCGAGCAGGCGCTGCCCGTCGTGCTCTTTCTCGCCGCCAAGTTCAAGGACGACGTATCCGGCGCGCTCAAGGCCAACGCCGAGCTCGGTGGCCACAACACGGCTCGTGGTGCCGTCCTCGGCGCCATTATGGGCGCTCGCACTGGCGTCAAGGCCCTTCCTTCCAAGTGGCTCGACCAGCTCGCTGCCCCCGACGCCCACCACAAGGAGGTTGACGACCTCGTCGCCGTCGCCTCCAAGCGTGCCGTGCAGTAAGTAAGTAAGAAAGTTGCGAGATCGCCGGCCTGGCAGGTGAACAAGCAAGCGGGGAAGCAACTCACTGTTAAAAAAGCAACTGAAGTGATGCTATGGTTTGTCGTGGTGTGCGCCGAGGGATGCGGCGCCTTCGCGCGGACGCCAGACTGCCTGTCTCGCCGGAGACCGGTGAGACTTGTCGCCCGCGTCGGGCTTGGACGGGACTCTGCCGAGACCGAGACGGCGAGGCCTCGCATCCGGGGACTTCAAGTTGGACGGCGTCAGAGGCCCAACTCGGCATAGCGTCAACGCGCCGACGGAGCGCCGAGGCAGACCTCGAACACGTGCTCGCTCGTGCTCGCTTGTGCTCGCTCGCTAGCGCAGACGTGCTCGCGCGTTCGCTGCAACGGCGGGACGAGCCGCGAAGATGGCGGCCATGGCGGGCGCCGTGGAGGACCGCATGCGGGGCCTGCTGCACGGCTTCGTGCTGGGCGAGGTGCTAGCCATGCCAGTGCACTGGTACTACAACCCGAAGACCATGCAGGAGGAAGTGGGCCACGTCGACCAGCTGCTGGCGCCCATGAGGTAGGTTGTGTGTAGAGGCGAGGGAGCGAGCTGGCTGCTGGCTGGATGCCTGCCTGGCTGCTCAACTGCTCAACAGTGAGTTGTCTCGCTGACGCACACTGTCGGAGGAGCGCAGCACGCATAGCGAGTCCATGCTGGGGCGCTTCAAGTGCGACGTGACCGAGATCTTGCACGACAAGGCACACTTTTACGGCGGCGCAGACAAAGCGCGAGCAGACGCCATGTCCGAGGAGGAGCGCGCCAAGCTGTCTGACAACCACGGCAACTTCCTCGGACTCGCCGAGGACGAGCGGCCCCACTACCACTACTGCCTCAAGCGCGGCCAGAACACCTCCAACATGTGCGTCGCGCGACTCCTCATGCGCTACTTGGGCTCCGTCATGGAGGACGGCCAGGACCGCTACGACCCGGAGGCCTACCTCCAGGAGTTTGAGGCCTACATGAAGACCGACCCGCGAGAGGACCCGGACGACGTGGCTCAGGTCAAGGCACACAACGACGCCTACCTGGACATGTACGTGCGGCGCTTCTTCGAGAACCGCCGCGCCGGCGTGCCGCTCATGAACTGCGCCTACAACGAGCGCAGCGTGTGGTCCATCAACAGCCTCGACGGCGTTCTCGTCACCATCCCGCTCATGGTTGCCTACAAGGACGACCCCGAGGCCGAGCTCGTGGGCCGCTCCATGGAGCACCACATGCTCACGCACCGCTCCATGTCGGTGTCGTCGGCCATCGCCGTCGTCGCGCCGCTGCTGCAGCAGCTGCTGCACGGGCGCGACGCCGACGAGGCGCTCGATGAGGCCATGGACAAGATGCGCATGCCTCTGCTGACCGGACGCGAGATGCAAAAGAGCTACGCCGCGCACCGCGGGCCGGACCACATCCCCAAGTGGGAGAAGTGGGACCAGCACGCCAAGATGGCTCCCGGCGAGACGCTCAAGCACGTGGTCCATCGCTTCATCGACGAGGGCCGCGAACTCTCGGACATTGCTGGCTACGTGGATGGCGACGGCATCCTCTCCACGGCCTGCTACTGCGAGCAGGCGCTGCCCATCGTGCTCTTTCTGGCCACCAAGTTCAAGGATGATGTTGCTGGCGCGCTCCAAGCCAACGCCGAGCTCGGCGGTCACAACACGGCTCGTGGTGCCGTCCTCGGCGCCATCATGGGCGCTCGCACCGGCGTCAAGGCCCTTCCTTCCGAGTGGCTCGACCAGCTTGCTGCACCGGAAGCTCATCACAAGGAGGTTGACGATCTCGTTGCCGTCTCTTCCAAGCGCGCTACGCAGAGTTGATCTGCCAGTAAAAGAGAAGAAATCTGCTTGACAAGTTGCCATCGGCGGATGCCCAAGAACATTTGCGTGAAAAGGAAGGACGAGCATACCGTGCAGCGAAGCACAGATCCCCAATGAACAGGTGAAAATACGCTACAAGGAGTCGGCCAGGCGAGGAACGGGGTGAAAAGGGTTGAGATGTAGCTGAGAGCTGGACAGCCAGGTCGAGCAGAGTTGCGAGTCTGTTGGGCGGCGCAAGACGGCGCGGTGCCAGACTGTTGGTTGCGAGGCCTACGCAGTGGGTGCTGACTTCGTGGTAAGCGCCTTGGTTGGCGCAGAGCTGGTCGAGGAGCAGCTCGTGGACCTGCGCGGTCAGGAACTGGGTCCCTTCTCGGCAGCGTGCAAAGTACTTAGTTAGTCGTCGGATTTGCCGCTCGCCCGGAGTCGCGCTGGAGTCGCCCGAGGTAGGGCAGCCAGTCGTCGCTCTTGTTGATCTTCCGCCTTCGGCCCCGCCTTCATCTGCAAGGCCCACTGCAAGGCTCCTGCCGTGGACTGGCACTGGCACTGGCAGGCAAGGCTTCTAGTTCAAGTACAACTCTTGGAGTGACTTCAAGGTGACTTTCGGTTCATTTGGTGGTCGCCGCGGACCTCGACAGTCTAGATCCGAAGATCGGTGACCGGCGGCCCGGCCCAGGCGGCGCGCCCAGCCTCGGGGCGAAGCGGCGAGGCCCCGACTCGGCGCGCTGGATCCACGCGGGCTGCAGCAGACCAGCTCTGCAGGTCAGAGCGGGCAGGGGGAGGAAATTCCTTGTCCTCAGTCGCCCGCCAGAGCGCGGTCGCTTTGCTCGCCAGGACAAGCAAGCCTTGGTCGGCCTCATGGCTACCCTGACGCCCATGGACCGCGTGCGCGGGAGCCTGCGGGCCTTCGTGGTGGGCGAGGCGCTGGCCATGCCGGTGCACTGGTACTACACCAAGTCGAACATCAAGCGCGTGTACGGCCCGGTGGACAAGATGATGGCGCCCCATCGGTGAGTTCTTCGTCCTTGTCTCTTTTGCGCGCGCGCAGCTTTCTCACGGACGCAAGGAGCACGACAGGACGCACGAGGAGAGCTTCATGCAGTCGATGGAGTACACCGGGTCCATCGACATCCTGCACGACAAGGCGCAGTTCTACTCGGGCATGGACCAGTCCCTGGTCGACAAAATGGCGGAGACGGAGCGGAGCCGGCTGACGAGCGAGTCGTCCGGCATCTTCGTGAACTCGGCGCCGGATGAGCGGCCGCACTACCACCTGAGCTTGACCAAGGGCCAGAACACGGCCAACGTTTGCGTGGCACGCCTGCTGATGCGGTACCTGGCAGAGTCAAACGCAGGCGGCGCGGACCGCTACGACCCGCGCGAGTACCTGGAGCGGTTCTCGACGTACATGCGCGCGGACCCTCGCGAGCACAAGGACGATGCGGCGCAGGTGTACGCGCACAACGACGCTTACCTGGACTTTTACGTGCGCAAGTTCTTCGAGAATGCCTCCGATGGCCTGCCTCTCGCGGTGTGCGCGTACGATCAGCGCGACCGCTGGTCAATCGGCAGTCTGGACGGCCTGGTCATGGCTGTGCCGCTCATCGCCGCGTACAAGGACGAGCCAGAGGCCTTTTTGGTGGGGCGCGTCATCGAGCACCACATGCAGACGCACCGGTCCGTGACGGTGACGGCTGCGGCGGCCGTGCTAGCACCGCTGCTGCAGCAGCTGTGGCGCGGCGACGACGCGGATGCCGCGCTGGACCTGGCCATGGACAAGCTGCGGCCGCCGCGCATCACAGGCCGCGAGATGCATCAGAGCTACGTGGGCAACAAGGGCCCGGACAACATCGCGGCCTGGGACAAGTGGGACCAGCACATGACCACGGACCCGTCCACCTCGCTGCGTGAGCTCCTGCACCGCCTCGTGGACGACGGCACGCCCGTCACCGATGTCGCCGGCTTCGCCGAGGGTCCGGCGCTCTTCTCCACCACGTGCTACTGCGAGCACGCGCTCGCCATCATCTTTTACCTTGCGCTCAAGTACAAGAACGACATGGCTGCGGCGCTCCAGGCCAACGCCGAGCTTGGTGGCCACTCCACGGCTCGCGGCGCCATCCTCGGCGCCGTCATGGGCGCTCGCCTCGGCGTTGATGCAATCCCCGACACCTGGTGGTCCGAGCTTGCCGCGCCCGACAAGGTTGCTGCTGAGGTCGAGGGCCTCCTTGCTGTCGTGCCGTGAGCTCATGGCCACTTAGCTAGCTAGCCAGCTAGCCTAGCTCGTGCTTTAGCGTGAATGCTTGATGTGAACGATGATGACGACTTCACTCGCAGAAAAGGATCGATCTTGCCCTTTTTCCGTCATTTCTTTTTCGTCTCACCTGGCTGCCAGGCCATGGCCGACGCTTCTCGGGCTGGTCACCAGCCAGCTGGGCGGTCTTGTGGGGTCCAGCGACGCAAATCTTCGATCAGCGAAAGCTCTTTTTCTCCTCTCAAGAAGGCGTCTGACTCCTGCGCTCCCACGAAAACTCCGCGACATGCTCCGGCAACGCCGAATTAATGCGCCGCACGAACCGCTACCATCTCCAGCGATCCTTGCTCTAGCCGGCTGAATCGATTGCTGCCGAAGAGATAAACCCCGCCACGCGTCTAAGCCTAAATCTCCGCTGGCGTGGCCATTGCGACGCTCGCCAGCGCCGTCGACTGGTCGACTCGCTTCGTCACGCGCTGTGCACCTCAAAACTCCGAGCCTTGTCGCTGCTGCTCCACAAGCTCTCTCCTCCAATTCCTCCCACCGCCTCAGCCACCAGTGACTTTTCACTAAACTCCGGCACACCTGCGCGCGCACCGCGTTGGCATCATCATCACTGATTCATCACCAGTGATCACGAGCTCGCTCGCGGGTGCCCGCCCCTCGTGGGCCGCTGGCGGCGCTGCGGCTGGGCCCTGCGTCGCGCGACTCGCGCCGCCACAGCTCAGCGCTGATCGCGCCGCCGCCGCCGCCCGCGAGATCCAGCCGGGAGCCTCTTCGCGGTCTGCCAGCAGCGCTGCGCCGAGTCGGCTCGAGTCGCGTCGAGTGGCGACTCGCGTGGCTCTAGCTAGCCCAGCTAGAGCGAACCGAGCCGCCGCACTGCTCGCCGCCGGCGCGCAGCAGAGCAGAGCAGGGCAGTTCAAGGCAGAGTCGGGCAGACCCGCAGCGCAGAGCAGAGCAGACCGCCATCGCCTCGCCATCGCCTCGCCATCGCCTCGCCCCGGGGTTCACCTCGCAATCCGTCGCCAGCCTGAGCGGCCGCCCTGCCAGCTCTGCAGTGGTCCTTGGCAAGCTCTGCCTCTCTCTTCGCGCGCCGCCGGCCGCCCCGGCCGCCGGCCACCCGCCGTGGCCACCTCCAACTAACGCCAACTGCACACCCGCACGCCCCCGCACGCGCGTGAGCGGTGCGCCGGTCACCGGGCCGCGCCCTCGAGCTCGAGCCCGCCGCCGCCGCGCGCGCCGCGGGCGCCCGCGCCTCGCCGCCCGCCGCGCCTTCAAGTTCTGCGGGCTGCGCTCGAGCGCGGCGCGTGCCGTGTCCGTGTAGCGCGGATTTTTCCCACGCCGCGTCGCAGCGGTCGCGGGCTCGGAGCGCCGGAGCGGGGCGGCGAGCGCCGCCGCGCTGCAGCTTGTGCACGCCGAGCACGGCGCGGCCCGGCAGGTACCGCCGCGCGGCGGGGACGCGAGGGGGCCGGAGAGTGACCCGCGTGGCATTCCAAGTTGGAGCTTGAGCCGCTGTTGCGCGTGTGAGTGAGAGCGGGGGGCAGATGGCCGTCAACGTCTGCGCGGGCATTGCGCCGGAGGGCAAAGCGCCGAGCGGCGGAGGCGCGCGAGAGGCAGCGGCGGAGGAGGCGGCGGCGCGCGGCGCGGGAGGAGGGGCGCGCGGAGAGCGCGGAGGCAGCAGCATGGGCTGCGTGGCGAGCTCGGACGGCGGCGGCAAGAAGGCCGCCGCCGCGCAGCAGGCAAGCGTGCAGGAGGCCCCGGCGGCGGCCGCGGCGACGGCCGCGGCCGCGGAGACGCCCGCGGCGGAGGCGCCCGCGGCCGAGGCGGAGCGGACCGCGCCCGCACAGGCGCCGCACGTGGTGGTCATCGGAGCGGGCTTCGGAGGGCTGACGCTGGTGCAGGGCCTGGGCGACGCGCTCGACGCGGAACGCGTCGAGGTGACGCTAGTGAATGTCGGCACCACCTTCATGATCCGCGGCTGCATGCAGTACGTGCTGGACGGCCGCAAGACCTGGGACGACATCACGCACGACCTCAACGACGCGCGCATCAGCAGCAAGGTGCGCAAGTGCTTCGGCTGGAAGGCCGAGGCCATCGACACGGACGGCAAGACCGTGCGCATCGCCACGGTCGAGGGCAGTGACTCGGAGACGCTCTCGTACGACTACCTGGTGCTCGGCACGGGCGTCATCAGCGACCCGAGCTCCGTGCCGGGCCTCGCCGAGGGCATGCTCAACATCTGCAACGAGCTCGACACCGAGAAGATCCGCGAGGCCGTGGACGCCGTGCCCGAGGGCGGCTCCGTGCTCATCACCACGGCCGCCATGCCGTACAAGTGCCCGCCCGCGCCCTTCGAGTACGCCTTTCTCGTCGACGAGCTGCTCCAGAAGCGCGGCGTGCGCGACAGCGTGCGCGTCATCTTCACCACGCCCGCCTCGCCCTTTCCCTTCGGCGGGCCCGTGCCCAAGAAGGTCTTCCTCGCCGCCTGCGAGGATCGCAACATTGAGTACAAGCACGGCATCAAGCCCGTCAAGGTGCGCACCGACGACAAGGTCATCGAGTTCAAGCCCGCCGAGGGCGACGGCGACGGCGAAGAGATCAAGTACGACGCGCTCATCGGCACCTACCCGCAGCGCGCGCCGGACCTGCTCAAGGCGCTCTGCAACCCCAAGGGCTTCGTCCCCGTCGACATCCTCACCATGGAGTCCAAGAAGGACTCTGTCTTTTGCATTGGCGACGCCAGCTGGATGATGCTTCCCTCCGAACCGCCCAAGCCCCACCCCAAGTCCGGTGCCTTCGCCGCCATTGCTGGCGCCAACGTCGCCGCCCTCCTCAACGCCGTCCTCGACGGCGCCTCCGTTGAGGAGGCCCGCGACGCCGTCAGCAAGAAGCGCATCGCGCGCTGCTTCGCCGAGACTGGTTTCGGCCAGGGCATCCTCATCGAGCCCAAGCTCCTCCCGGACGAAGACGGGCCCGCCGGCTTTCGCAGCGAGGGCCCTACGCCCGAGTGGGGCGCCGCCAAGGACGTCTGGATCAACGAGATGGAAATGCAGTTTTTCGGCGAGTCCACCTTCAAGTAAGACACTCTTAGGCCTAGCGCCTCCGCACGTCAGCCAATGAAGAGAACGAGAGCTCATCTTGATCATTTTGCTCGCTTTAGGTAGGCCTAGCTGGCTCCGTCGGACTCCGTCCATCCATTATTCCTTGCCAGTGAGTGCAGAGTGCAGCGCTCGCTGGCCTCACAGTCATTGAAAAACTAAGCTACAGTCTGCGTCAGGCTCGCCTTGGCTCTCGAGCCTGACCGAGCGGCCAAGCGAGCCTCCCTGATGACACCATCGTCATGCGGTTTCTGTAACTGCAGCGTTATCCTGGCGACGGTTCGCGCTCCCATCCATCCATCCAACTGATGGAGCAGGCAGGCAGGACGGAGCAGCAGCGCCGCAGAATCAAACCAAGCAAACCACATTCTCTTCGGCCAGCCTCCGCTGGCCGCGGCCGCGCGGCGCACGTCGCGCCGCGCGGCCGTGCGCATAGCCGCCGGCGCCGGCGCCGCTGCTGCTGCTGCCGCTGCTGTCGCAGTTCAGGTGCGTACAAGCTGGGGTTTGAGGGCGAGGAGGAGGAGGAGGAGGACGAGGTGGTGGTGGCCAAGCTAGAGGAGGAGGAGGGCAAGCACATCAAGCCGGCCGTCTCGATGCCCCTGCGCTCGCGTAGGGGGAGCTGACAAGACGGTGACTATGCCATTTTTGCTGAGTCAAGTGCAACAGAGGCGCGAGGCTGGCGCGCGAGGGCGGCGCTCGCCTTGGTGGGGCGCTACCCGTGCCGTCGGCCCGCGGATATCCATTGGCCATGGCAAGCGAATGGCGGGGACGGGAGCAGGGTCTTGGGCGGGGCGAGTCGAGGCGGGCCGAGACGGGGCGGGGCGGGCAAGGAGCGCGGTGTAGTGCGCGTGGAGGACATCCAGCCCACTTGAAGGAGGAACTTCTCCGGTTTTTCACGGGGAGGATCCCTGGACGACTTGTGGGAAAGTAAAGGTGCGCGGCCGCGGCGACCGGGGTTGGGTCGTGACTCGTGCTTGCGTTTTGCAAGCACATGGGTCGCGGCATTCAACTGGCTCCGTGTTTCCGTGGCCTGCGTGGCCGAGACGAGCCTTAAGGCCGCAGCGATTGTCCGTTTGCTGTCTCCGGGTCATACTCGTCGCACAGTCCGTGGGCGTGAGGGAAGGGGAGGCAACGAGAGGGCGGGCTGGTCCGAGGCGCAGGCCGGTATTCATGCATACAGACAGAGAGACTGACTTTTTCCTCTCATCAGCATCATCAGCACTGCCATGTAGTCTACCCTTTGGCGGGCGTCCACCCGATCGTCGTCGTCCGAAATGCTGTGGTAAGCTTCTCTCTTGAAGATTCTTCGCGAGGCGATGGCGACAGGAAAAGGCTGGCAGGCCAGTAGATGAAGACATACGAGATTGTCATGCACCACGCTGAGTGGTCGTCCTCAAGTGGGGCGGCCTCGTTGCGGATGAAACCTCACCCATTATCCGATACTATGCCCCCGCTCCGACGGGCGAGAGAGAAAGAGTGCCACGGAGCGCCGAGAGAGAGACGAAGAGTCATGGTCCTGTGACGATATCCATACACGACGGTCTTCTGAGCGACACCAGCTCACTATATTTGTCGCGCCACCTGATGAACGTGTTATTCAGAGGACTGGACCTCGTCGTCGGCGCTCCGTAGGCTCGCTCGCTCTGCCTCCGGTCACGAAGCCATCGCCTCGCCAAGTCATGCAGGATGTGCGAGCGGTTGACTAACCCGTCGGTGACGATTCACAGCACTTTGCCAAGCAATTCGACTTCGATCCGCGGCTGTACACACGACACACACACATCCCATACGGTGCGTACGACACACAAAAAGGTCGACGGGCGAGTGGTGGGAAAGGCAATGGTCGAGCGCGGCGCGGCGGACCGAGCTCCGGGGAGGATCACGTACTTGCTACTCTTGATCACCTGATGACATTTTAATCACCAAGATCGCTGAGGAGCGCGATCCGCCTGCGCCGCGCGGACCCAGAGAGAGAGAGAGAGAGAGACCGGGGGGGGGGGGGCAAGGAGCTGACGAAGCCTGTGTGCGCGCTCTAGCACGGACCGAGCATGGATGAACCCTTTGGATGTGAAAATCTTGGATTGACGAGCTCATGGCTCTGTGAAACTTTTGTCCAAATCTGCCTTCCTTCTGAGCTCATCATCCGTGCAAGCGCGTGCAGTAGTGCTTCGTCGCTTTTCTGGGAGAGGGGTGCGGTTGGGTGTACATGCTTTCAAGCAGCAGCTTTACTGACGGTTGTGGCCCCTGCATCTTCTTCGATCTACAGACCTGCGGGCTGTTTTGTTTCTGATGTAAAAAAGCAAATCATGTAACCTTTGTTATTTTCTGCCTCTTCGCGTTGATTGCCATTGCCAGGGGCGCCGTCCCCTGTTTTGGTCTGGCATCTTCACCTTCTCAGCACCGCTCAGCGCTGGCACCCTGGCACCCCTGTCCGAGACAGTCAACACAGACAACAACCATTCACGATCCGCTCAAGTTGAAGCCTTCAACAGAAGAAAGGCGAGCATGACGCGCGCGGCGCTGGAGGCGCGGCACGCGGAGGGCGAGGGCTTCCACCTCACGCTGCGCACCCGTGTTCTCGTGCGCAGAGGTGACGGCAGCGAGGGTCCAGCCGACGCCAACGTAGCGGACTGCAGCGCCATCGCGCTCGTGGAGAAGCTGCCGCGCGAGGTGTACGTGGACCTGGACGAAACAACGGAGCAGCGCAGGCTGCAGCTGCCAGGCGTGCCCGTGGTGGTCGGCATCGGACTAGAGAACGGCATGGACGTGGAGCGGCCAGCTGAGGTCTCGCAGCCCTTCGCGGTGGCCGCGGTCGCCACCGACACAACGCTGAGCTCGCGGGGCGACGAGCTCGCTGCAGAGCTCGTCATGCCCTTTCACTTGCGCTATCAGGCGCCGGCGCTGGACGCTTTCGCTGAGGCCAGGCTGGCACCGCCATCTGAGATTTGGCTGGGATGCAGCGGGGAGGCGTGGGCGCCGGACTTTTTGGCCTCGGACTCGGCGCTGGCCAAGCTGCGCTGGATCGCCTTGGGGGCTGCTAGTGCCGAGGATGTCATTGTCCGTGTACCGGTGGGTTCCCTGGCGGATGCTCCCGTGGTGCACGCTGTGACAGCAGGTGTAACGATGCTGGGCGCGCTCGCGCTCGTTGTGCTCTTGATGATGACGCGGGGTTCGCGGTCGGCAGGCGCCAAGAAAGAGGTCTGAGGCCTGCCTGCACGCACGTACGGCGCGAGCGGCAAGCTTGCTTTTATCATCAGCATCATCATTTACGGGTAACTTATACACTACCATGGTACCACCGACCACGTGTCAAACAGGAACCGAGCGAGCGAGCGAGCGAGGAGGGAGAGAGAGTGAGATGGGGGGAAACGAGCGAGCGAGCGAGAGAGAGAGAGAGAAAGGGAACGAGCGAAAGAGATCGAGAGCTTGCTTGCTCGTGCTCAGTCAAAGGCTGAGCGACTCATCGAGTCCTGAATGCCTAGAGTGGCCGCAGACTGCGTGTGCGCCTTGGCGGCGGAGCTGGGAGGCGCCTTGGTTGTGAGCAGGTTGGATGCCTTGCCGACGAGCTCGCGCGCGTGCGCGGCGGCCGTGGCAATCGAGAGGTTGGAGAACTTGTCGGCGAGCGAGATGGTCTCGCCAGCCGCGGCCACAAAGGAAGCGTACCAGGTGTAGGCGCCATTGCCGCAGCCGCCGGAACCAGGCGAGAAGCCACCGTCCGTGCCGCCGCCCGAGGAGCTGCCGCCCGGGCTCGAGGGCGGATAAAAGTCGTGCGGGCTGCCGGGCGGCGTGGAGCCGGGCGAGCCGGAGGCGCCGTCGCCGCCCGAGCCACTGCCGCTGCCACCGCCGAAGGCCGAGGCCGCGCCGCCGGGGCCGCTGAAGGAGCCGAGCAGCAGCTCGAGGTCGCCGAGCACCGTGGACAGCGTCTGATGCGCCTGCACGAGCTGAAGCGTGTCCTCCTGACTGAGCTGATGCGGATTGCTGAGCATCATGAGCGCCTCAAAGGCCACGTCGTCGGCGCCCTCCTTGATATACTGGGCGCTAGACTGGGCCGAATACTCGTACTTGACGGTGGGCTGCTCCTCCTCGGCGACCGCGACGCCAATATGCGCCGTGCTGGGAGACTGCACTGGCGCGCCGCTCTCCGCAGCCTGCGTGAGCTTGCGCAGCACGCCGCGTGTGGCCATCCAGAGCGAGCCGCACTGTTTGGGGAAGGTGCGCTTCATGCTCTCATAGTCGAAGGCGCGCAAGAAGTCCAGCACAGTGTTGAAGTCCGCGTTGGTCGCGTAGCGCTGCGAGAGCGCCGAGAAGTTCGGGTCCGAAGGCCGAGCCGTCTGCAGCCAGCTCAGGATGTCGCGCAGGCCCTGCGTCGGCCCGACCTCGGCGAGCCGCGCGTGGTTTTCCGCGAGGTGCCGCACCACGCTGCGCGCCAGCTTCAGGTTCACGTTGCGCCCCTCCCACGAGAACATCACCTCCGCCATCTTGCCTCTTTCTCGCCGCGCCGCGCGGAGCGGCCCACGCGCGTGGAGGCGGAGGAGTCGGCCGGGAGCGCGACCTCGCGCCCGTACCTCGGCGATGCGCGACTGCGCGCCCCGCCTCGCCGCGCCGCGCGGCCGCGCCTCTGCGCCGCCCCCGAGCGAGCGAGCGAGCGAGCGGGCGAGCGAGCGACGCGCGCGTGCGTGCGGTCGGGCTGCCGGCGGCCGCGGGAGCGTTGATCGAGGCTTGGTTGGTTGATTGACGGATTGCCGCCGCGCCCGCGCGCGTGCCAGGCGCTGAGCGTGGCAAATTGGATTGTGCGCCATCGTGCACGAGTCCGCTTCTGAGGGAAAACCTACCAGCCTACTCCGACTACATCAGAGGCAGGAACTCGAAACGTGAACAGGAACTCGCTCGGAAGGCGCCTGGCCATGGCCCGCGCGGGCCGGAGAAGAGGCAGGAGGCCCGCGACGACGACCGGCCGACTCTTGCGGCGCCAATCGAGCGCGGCCGGGACGAGAGTGCTGCATTGATGCATCGCCAATGGCGAGGCGCGCACACAGAGCGCGCGTCCGAGTCTGAAGAGATCGTGGCGTAGCCCGCCAACGCTCCCGGAAAAGCACCCGCAGCCGGTCGGGCTCTCGCCGATGCGAGGACGTGAGCAACCTTGGCAAGCCAGCAAGCCAGCAAGCAGGCAAACAAGCCAGCAAGCTGAAAATAAGAGTGAAGAAGGTGGTGGTAACAACATCATGTATGAGCAAAAAAAGGAAGAATAGGTCAGGCACGTCAGGAACCATAACCATCATCACAAGATGATAGTCTCACAGCCACCCATTATCCATGCTGTCCATGTGGCGTTGGAGTCGCTGGGCCATCTCAGCGTCAGAAGCGATGTGCCCGTACACGATCTGGTATGTCTGGGCGATGCGATCCGCGACAATGTCGCAGTCGTTAGTGCCGTAAATGTAGCCTTCCTCAGGAGGGAACTGACGCTGCAGCTCATTTTGCACTCCCCAATCATCGGTGCGCGGGACTCGGCTCGCGCCTGAGGCCCCGGTGGCCCCGGTGGCGCCCGTGGCGCTCTCCTCGTTCTCGTTCTCGTTTTCGTTCTCGGCCTCGTCTCTGACAAAGGGTGTCGCAGCAGCGCTGGTCATCTCCAAGTCGTCCATTCGTGCCGCAAGACTGCCCTGCGACACCACGCTCGCCGCCGAAGACGTCATCTGGATGCCCGCCATGCGCCTCGCAAGACTATACGCAGAGCTTCCGGACGCCACGCTTGCGGCGTCCTCATTGGCTTCCACCTGCAGATCCTGCATGCGCGTGCTAATGCTGCGCGTGGAGCTCGAGGCTCCGCTCTGCACGGACTGCAGGCTTGCGAACTCCGAACCCACGTGCGCGAAGCTGCTGGCGGTCGAGCAGGCATCGTGGTTGATCTTCTCGAAATCGTCGTCTTCGACATGGTGGTTGCTGACGAGGTCCCAATCGTTGCCGTCGTCCATGCGGTCCTCGTCTGCGTCCTCGCTTGCATCGACCTTGACTGGGGGGGATTCCCGGGGGTCATGCTGCTCCTGCTGCTCCTGCTGCTCCTGCTGCTTTTGCTGCTGCTCCTGCTGCTCCTGTTGCTGCTGCTGCAAGGTTGCGAGGGTTGCGCGCGACTCTTCGAGCGTCGAAAGTGCCCATTCGTCGGACGGATGCATCCATTGCGTCGCTTGCGTCTGGAAGTTGTAAAAGTACATGAAGCCGTGCTCAGAGCTCATGCAGGGTTTCCAGTTCTCGTCAAGCGGCATCCTGAGCGCCATCTCTGCAATCCAGCGAAACGTGGGAATCTCGCTCTCGTCGAGTCCGAGATAGGTGCAGTATTTGGTGACGAGTTCCTCCGTCAGAGTACCTTCGACCAGATTCTCGGCCATGATCTCGTCCGCGCCGGCGCGCGGCGCGTCGGTCTCCCCGTACAACCTCCACTCATGATCGAAGCTGCGTTTGTTCGGGTACCTCGTAGTCATGATGGTCCGGGAGAACGCCGCGCTGCCTCAGCCTGAGCTCGAAGTAGCGCTGCGCGCGCGGCCAGCCGTGCGCGCGTCTGCCGCGCGCGCGGGGTGGGGGGGGGGGGGGGGGCGGGGGGGGGGGGGGGGGCGGGGGGCGCGGCGTCCCCGGAAAGGGGGGGGCTGCCC
>JABLUY010000272.1:0-45375 GCA_013306675.1 Thraustochytrium sp. TN22 | reverse complement strand
GCGCGGCGGCGCGAGCGCGGCCCCGCGCGCAGTCGGCGCGCGGCGGCGGCGGCGCTTCGGCGCGGCGGCCTCGGCCGCCGGACGGACGCGGGCGCGGACAGGCAGGCAGGCAGGCAAGCGCGCGGGCTGAGGCGCCGCCTACTAATCCACCGCCGCCGGGGCGACGCCGGCGCGGGCGCGCGGGCGGCGGCGGCTGCCGCGAGCCCGCGTGAGCGCGCGTGGGCGCGCGGCCGAGCGACTGCAAACGGCGCCCGGCGGCGTTTGCCGAGGCATGGAGGACCTGGGGATGGACGAGGAGGTGGCGCACGACCCGGAGCTGGCGGCCTGGGTGCGCGAGGTGGGGCCGCTGTCCGGCGAAGAGGACGGCGCGGCCTTTGATGACGTGCCAGGCGCCGGCGGCTCGCCGGAGCGCGACGCATGGTCGAACCTAGGCGACTCGCTGACGCTGGACGAAGGCGAGCAGCGGGAGGGGGGGGCGACGAACGCGAGCGCCGCGAGGGTCGCGCAGGGCAGGGCTGGTGGCCAGGGCGGCGACAACGAGGACCGTAGGGCCGCCGGTACCGCGTCGCCGAGCGCCTTGTCGACCATGAGCATGGACGCGCCCGCGACGGTCGTGCCGCGGCAGACGTCGAGCGCGAGCACGACGTCGCACAGCAGTGCTGGCGTGCGTCGGTCTTCCTCAACGCGTGGCGCGAGGAGTCGTGTCCGGCAGCGCGCGTGGTCCGAGATGGGCTCGGCTGGGTCCGGGCAATTCGCGCCGTCCATGTCGTCGCCAGATCTGGCGTCCTCGTGGCAACCCGGCGCCGGGTACGGCGCGCATCCACAGCCGTACCTCGCGCAGGCGTCGCGGCTTCAGGGCGGCTACCCGCCGGCGCCGGCCGCGGTCGGGGCGATCTCGTCCAGCGCATACGTGACGCCGGAGCTGACGCGTGGCATGTCGCTGGACTCGGAAGCGCCGCCGTCGACTACGCGCGGCGCGCAGGTGCGCAGGCGGTCTGCGAAGCGCGAGGCGGCGTCGGAGGAGCGCGCACAGCTGGAGCGGCGGCTCGCGGAGCTCAATCGCGAGAGGGATGAGCTGCTGAGCGAGTTCGCGTCGTCCCCGGCGCGTTGCACGTCTTCCGCGGACGGCCTCGAGGAGCTGCGCAAGAATGCGGACGGCCAGCTGAGCGAGGACGTCGCGCTCTTGTTCGTAGAGCGCTTCATGGCTCGCGACACGGCGTGGACTGCGCACTTGGATCATCTGGACGCCTTGGACACGGCCATGGACCCGAGCGGCTCGCTCAAGCTGCTTCTGCTAGCGCTTCTTCAGGATGAGATCGGCCCGCTGCCGCAGGACAAGGACCGGCGCGGCAGCCGCAGCTCGCCGCCAGGTGTGCAGAGTCAGGGCGAGAGCTCGAGCAGCGGCATGGGGGCTGTCTCGTGGTGGGACATGCTGTGCAGTACGCTGGACACGGACTTGAGCCGCAAGGGCCAGCGCATTCGTGAGATGCGCGGCCGGGCCAAGGCGCTGGCGATGCACATTGGGACCATCAAAAACCGCATTGAGGACGTGCGCTCGACGCTCCAGGAGCGCAGCTCCGAGGTGGATGCTGTCGTGAACCGCATCGTGCACCTGCTCACCCCGGAGCAGCGATACAAGGCGCTCGAGGTGGTGGAGTCGCGCGGCTTGGAACGTCCGCAGGACCCGCGCTCGCCAAGTGATTTCTTCGCGCGACCGTTGCGTTGGCCAAGCGAGACGATGTGAGTTCCGTACAGCGTACAGGACTCCGCCGTCCCATCGGGGCCAGCAAGTCGGCGCGATGCGCGACTCTGCGGAGCACGCAAACTGTGATTTTGATACCCTACCACCACACATTGAAAGTGAATGGAAAGTTCCCTTTTGCAAGCGGTGACGTATTTCCCGAGTTGGGCGCGCTGATTGGGAGTATGCTATGTGATCGACTTCAATGCAGCTTTTGTTTGCGTCTCACCGTCAACTGAGGCAGAATGATGCTGGCAAGTCAAAGGCACGGCTCTCGACACTCATCAAGTAAATGTTGTATTGTTTCTGACTTATCCTCCCCCCCCCCCTCCCGTCATTCATCGACAGGGAGTCGAAGTCCCGAGAGCATAGATTTTTTCCAGCAAAGAACACACTGACTGTCTTCGTTTACATTCGTGGTGAAAAAAAGCATGCGTTTTCCAGCAAAGGACACTCTGACTGTCTTGATTGACTTTCGTCGTGAAAGCCGCCAACGACAGATGGTGTGCACTGATCGATGCAACGTCATGAGCGCAAAAGTCCGGTGGTGTTCACTGATTCATGCAAAGCAAAGAGCATCACAAATGCAAAGGTGCAGCAGCACTACAGCCATCGGGCAAGCAGGCAAGCAGGCATGCGCCATGACGAGGCCCTTCCCAAGAGCCCCCTCTTGCTTGCTGACGGTTGGTGCGGTCATTTCACTGTCAGTGTCATTCGTTGGCGAGGAACTGGAACCAGTCGAGCGTGGCGGCGGCCGTGGCCGGATCGCGGCCCTCCAGGAGGCCGTAAATCTTCGGCGATGAGCGACGCAGCTGACGGTTTGGCGAGTGCAACAGCATGAGCAGGAGCGAGTGCGCGGCCGTGGGCGAGGACGCGGGCGCCGGGCCAGGCGGGCGAAGCGCGACGCGGGCCAGCATGGCGTGGCCGCCGTCCTTGTCGAAGAGCGGGTACTTGTCATGTGTCCAGGGCCCCTTGAGTGCGCCCGAGGGGGAGCGCGCCAGGCCAACGCAGTAGCTGTCGTTGCGGCCCTTGGAGGACCAGAGCATGAGCAGCTCGCCGGTGGCAGTGCAGCGGTGAAGGAAGGGGCCGTCGGTAATGAAGTTGCCTGCGCGGGAGGTTGCGCTGGAGTTGAAGCTCTTGCACCAGGCCGCCTGGGACGCGGCGAAGAGCGTAAATGGCTGCGCAGCAACGGCGCGCAGGTCCGGCCTGAGCTGCATGGCGCACATCTCGCCGTCGCCGACCTGCGTCCACTCGCGGCAAAACACCATGAAAGGGACGCCGAGGCTGTCGACGTAGAGAGTGCCGTCGAGACAAGGCCAGGAGGGCGGCGTGACGGGCCCGTTGGAGATGGGTACAAAGGGCCCCTCGGGCCGCGCGCCGGGCGACTCGAGCACCACCACGCCGCGCTCGTTGGACTTGCCCGTCTTCTTCATGGTGGCAAACATGACGAGGCGGCCGCGGTACACGTAAACCTCGGGCGCCCAGAACTGCGTGTCAGCCCAGAAGCCGTCCGGCCGGCGGAACGCAGGGAAGGGCCCCTCCCAGTTGCGCAGGTCGCTGCTGCAGTAGCAGTCGAAGCCCGTGCCAGGGAACTCGGCGTACGGATTGCCCAGGCTATCGGGCGGCTTGTCCGTCGTCCCGTACAGCCAGAACAACCTGCGGCCGCCCTGCAGCGCCTCGCCCAGGCCGCCTGGCAGCGCGCCCTTGTCCGCCAGCGGGTCGGACCCCGGCACGCTCGCGTCGCTCGCGTCGCGCACCGACAGCAAGTACGGGTCGCGCATCCAAAGCTCGCTCAGCCGCATCTTTGCCGGCGCTCGCGCCTCTGCCTGCCGGTCCTGCGTCCGCGTGCCGTCCGCCGCCCGCGTGCCGGCTCACGCTCGGGTGCTGGCTGGCGCTCGCGCCCCTCCGCGCGCGCGCGCGCGCGCGCCTGAGTCGCAGCCGCCTTTTTTGAGGGCCGAGTTCAACGTCTGCTTCTACTTGTTGCTTGTTGCTGCTCTTGTTCTTGCCAAGGTCGCTGTTGGTGCTGCTGGTGCTGCTGGTGCTGCTGGTGCTGGTGCTGGTGCTGGTGTTGTCGCTGGTGCTGCTGTCGGTGCTGCTACTGCTGCTACTGCTGCCGCTGCTGCTATTGGCGCTCCTGCTATTGCTGCTGCTGCTAATGACGATGGTGCTGCCACGCCACGGCACGCCACTGAAGCGCCACGCAGCTTTGGCCGGATTTTCCACAGGTGGATGCCGGGCGTCGCTCAGAAGGCGGGGCGCTGCTGATGGCAGTGCCAGTTATTTGGCAAGGGCATGGAGCTGGGGCTTCGAGCACAGCCACGGTCGCGGCATGGATGGATGGAAAACAGGGGTGGTACAAGGTCAAGTTTCGAGGAGGATTACCAGAGCCAAAATGATGTGTTGTTACAAGAGGAGCTATCCCTTTGCTCCTCGAGAGGCAGGCAGACAGCGCCCGTCAGGCGGTCTAGTTGTCTGCTGAGCAAAAGTAAGGCTAAGGGGGGGCTGGCGAGCCCATAAAAGAGGCGCGCGAGAGAGAGGCGTGCAGTCCGGTTTGTAGTGACGGCGGCCGTGTCGCTGTAGCTCCCTAGTAGAGCGCAGGCCGCGCGACGTGTGTGTTGTGTGAGTGAATGCCGAGCGCATCATGTATGAGGTTTGATGTGAGTGAGCGATGGATGGATGATGGGTCACGGCTCAAGTTGATGATGCGAGCTTGGGACGCTTGTCCTGCTGGTCAGCTGATGCTGGGGAGGCGTTGAAGGGGCGCTTCTTGGCCTCTGCGGAGGCGTTCTGTGCCTGGAGCTGCATGAGGCTGGCGTTGAAGGGCAGCACCATGGAGCGGTCGATGGGCGCCGACGGGGACGATGCGTTAGCGCCCGGGGAGCGCGTGGCGAGGCCAAAGGGCGCCAGCGCCGAGAGGCTCGGACTGACTGGCGCGGAGCCGGCGTTGGAGCCGGAGGCCTTGGCGTCGCCGCTGTTGCTGCTGCCACCGGGCGTGCCAGGCGCCTTACGGTTGAGCATCAGCATGGAGGAGAGCGTGGCGAGCTTGTTGGCGTCGTTGGTTGGCGAGCAGGAGTTGTTGGGTGCGCCGGCGATGCCAGCGGCGGCGGCGGCGGCGGCAGCGGCGGCTTGCGCCGCAGCCTGCGCGGCCGTGGGGGAGCCTTGAGTAACGCCAGCCTGCTGCTGCTGCTGCTGCTGCGCGGCGTGCAGCTGGGCCTGGGCCTGAAAGGCGGCAGCGGCCTGCGGGGAGTTGAGGAGCATCTGGATGGCCAGGAGGTTGGACTCGCTGGGCGAGAGCGGGCGCTGGTTCTTGGCATCGCGGTCCTTTTGCGTCTGCACAACGGCGGCGGCGGCGGCCGCCGCGGCCGCCGCGGCGGCAGGGTGGCCCGGGAAGAGCTGCGTAAAGTCGGTGGCCACGGAGTTGCCCGAGTCGCTGTGGTCGGTGCGCGCGCTGCGCGGCGAGTTGAAGGTGCCGGCGCCGAGGCCGGCGAGGCGCGCAGAGAGCAGCGGGGAGAGCGGCGACGCGGACAGCGGCGAGCCGACAAAGTGCTGGAGCAGGCTGGGGTGGAAGCGCGCGGCGGCGTCGGTGGCGTCCGGCATGGCGAGCGGCGCGGGCTGCTTGGAGCGGTGCGCGGCGCGCGCGGCGGCGGCGGCGGCCATGGCGGCGGGCGAGGCGAAGACTGCCTGGGCGTCGCCGGCGGCGCTCATGGCGGCGCGCGCGCCGTGCGGGCCGTGCAGGCGCACGAGCGCGAGGAGCGTGCGCGCGTCAAAGGGCTCGAGCACCTCTGGCTTGGAGTTGTCGCAGTACTCGCAGTTGGGCCAGCCGCAGCGCGCGTAGCCGAGGCGCACGCGCACGCGGTGCAGGCTGAGGCACTTGCTGCAGGTGTCGCTCTTGACGCAGTCAAGCGAGTGTTCGAGCAGCGACTGCACGACGTCCTCGTCCGAGCCCGTGCCGGGGCTGCGCGCCTTGCGCAGCTTGAGGTGGTGGCGCACGGCGTCGTGCTTGCGCTGGTGCGGCACGAGCAGGTTGAAGCGCTTGGCGATCTCGTTCATCCACGAGCGGCCGCCCCACTTGCGCTTGGTCAGCTGGTGCACGAAGGCGCGGAAGAGGTCCGCGTCGGTGAGGATGAGGTTGAAGAGGATGGCCTTCTCCTCGTCCGAGAAGCGGCCCGAGTGCGTCCCGTCGTCCATGCCGCCCTGCGCCGACAGCGCCTGCGCGCCCATGTCCTCGCTGCCGGGCGACTGCGCGCCGGCGTCCTCCTTGGCCTCCTTGGCCTCCTTGGCCTCCTTGTTCTTGGCCTTCTCCTTCTCCTTGTTCTTGCTGGCGTCAGCGCCTGCGCTCGCGTCTGCGGAAGAGGCCTTGTCGCTGCCCTCTCCGCCGCGCGGGCTCGCCGTTGAGGACAGCATGGCCAGCGTGCTGGCCAGCTCCAGCTCCTGCTCCTCCTTGCCCATCATCGCTGCCCCGGCTCGCAGCGGCGCGCCGCGCGGCACCGGTGCGACCGAGCTTTGCTTGTCTTGCTTGCTTGCCGTGAGCGAGCCGCAGTGGGCCGCCGGGGAGTCCGGACCAGCCGAGCCAGCCACCCAGCCGCTGATGCCCGATGCCGCGGCGCGGGCTGCGCTCGCGGCGCTCGCGGCGCTCGCGGCGCTGCTTGCGCTGCGCTCTGCTGCGCACGCGCGGGGAGCCGCGCGCGGAGGGAGCGGAGAGTAGCGGCGAGGCCGACGGCGACAGCGAGGACGAGACGAGAGAAGGCAGGCGCTCAGCCACGTAAACGAAGCGAGCCAGCCCGCGGCGAGTCGAGCCGAGCCGAGCCGGAGCGAGCTCCGAAGCGCCGACCCGCGGCCTCGCGCGCGCGGCGCGGCTCGCTGCCGCCCGCCTGCCTGCTGCCTGCTGCCTGCCTGCGGCGCGGCGCTGCCCCTCGCCGCGGAGCGCGGAGCGTGCGCCTCGGTCGAAAGGCGCGGGCTCGGGTTTGAAACCGAGCGGCGCGCGGCCGATGCCGATGGCTGGGCTCGCCTCCCTCCCGCCTCCCGCCTCCGCCCGGCTGGTTGCGCGAACCACGCGAGCGAGCTCTGCCTGCCTGCCTGCCTGCCTGCCTGCCGCGCCGCGCCTGGCCGCGACTGGCGCGCGCCCGCGCTCCGGAAGGAGGAAGCGAAGCGGCGAGGCGAGGCGGCGAGCGAGACCGCGGCGGGGCTAGGCGGGCGAGGCGAGGCGGCGAGGCGAGCGAGGCAGCGAGACGCGGCGGCGCGGAAGAGGCGCGCGAGGCGAGGCGAGGCGAGGCGAGGCGAGGGGAGGCGGCGGCTGAGTCCGGACAGCCGGCGGCGGCGCCACTCGCGAGCCACGCCGCGAGGTTCGCGAGCCGCGCGGCCGCAGCTCGCCGTGCGCGAAGGTTCCCGCCGGCGCGCGGCGAGGCGGCGAGCGAGGCGCGGCGCCGCGGCGAGGCGAGGCGAGGCGAGGCGGGGCGAGGCGGCGCGGTTTGAACGGGCGCGGCGGCGCAGGGCTAGCGAGCGAGCGAGCGGGCGGGCGAGCCTGGCTGGGCTCGCGGCGCGCGCGCGTGCGGGCGTGCGTGCGGCGGGCCTGGGCTGGCTGGCTGCGCTGCCGAGCACACGCAAGCGGGAGGCGCGCGCGAGTTGTGTTAGCGGGGCGGTCCCGTGCGCAGGGCCGCGCCTCCGAGCCGCGTCGGCCGGTCGAGGCGCCGCGCTCGCGCTCTCGCTCTCGCTCTCGCCTTGCTTGCTTCCTCGCGCGCGGGCGGGCGGGCAGGCGGGCGGGCGGGCTGCGCGCTGGGCTGCGGCGCTGCGGCGATGCGGGTTTGCGCGGCGTCGCGCGCGGCGAGCCTGGCCGGCCAGGCGCGCGCGAGCCCGCGACGGCTCGCCTCGCGGATGGATTCGCCTTCTCGCCACTGCAAGCAAGTTGACTCGTAAGTTTGGGATGGCTGGCACGCTGGCTGCCTTCCCTTCTTGCGCCGGAGACGGCAGCCTGGGCTGGCAGGCAGGCAGGCAGGCAGGCAGGCAGGCAGGCAGCCGGCCGCGACGCGCAGCCTCGTGATGGCGGGCGGGCTCGCGCATCGTGAAGGACGCCGCCGCGCAGCGCAGGCTCGCGAGATCACTCGCTCGCTCGCCCGCCCGCTCGCTCGCTCGCGAGCTGCGGCAGCGCCAGCAGCTGGCTAGCCCAAGTCGGAGGCGGCTCGGATCCAGTCTGAGCTGAGTCTGAGTCCGAGTCCAGCCAGCCCCCACGGCGCCGCGTCGTGGCGCGGCAGGAAGCGACCGCGGACGCCAGCAAGCAGAGCAGACTCAGCAGAGGCACTGGCCGGGCAGCGCGGCGCCTCTGGCAGGAGCACCTCGCGGCTCGCGCCGGAGGCCGCGCCGGACCGGGGCTGGTCGCCCGCTCGGGTCCGACGGCGCTGCGCGGCGGCCAGGCCGGCGGCAAGCAGGGCCCGGACGCCACGCCGAGCACGACAGGCAGGCAGGCAGCCGCGCAGGCAGGCAGGAGGCGACGCGCGGGGGAAGGAAGACGAGTCGAGGCCAGAGCTCGAGCTCAAGCGCGGTTGAACAGGAGCCAGGTTCGGGAGAGCCTCTTGCTACGCTACAGAAGAAGGTGGAGCGCCTGGTTGCATGCGTCGCGGCGTGCATGGACTGACCGTGATGGACTGGCCGGAAGAGGCGGCGGCTCGGGGAGAGGTGCGGGCCCCCCGCAGCAGCCCGCAGCGCAGCACAATCGAGTGGTCGCCGGTCCGGGCGCCGCGCCGCAGTGCAGCCGCACCTTCTTCGCGGGCCCGCAGCAGAGCACTGTGGCCCGCAGCTGCCGTGAAGGGAACGAGGGACTGCAGTCCACTTCGGTTTTCGTCTTGTCCGCGCAGGCGAGCGAGCAGCAAGGCGCGAGCCATCGATCGACCAGGGGCCAATGGACCTCGGCCCGGTCGGCCGCGAGGCGCCCTTTTCTCTCGCGCGCAGGCTCGCGACAGGCTCGCTGGCGGACGCGAGTTCGCGCATGCAGGCTCCGAGCCGTGTTTCCGCGAGCGTGCAGCGCAGCGTGCAGGACATGAGCGAAAGTGCGTATGCCAGCGCAAAGTGACTCTAGCTCAGCTAAATAGCCGTGGCCGGCCTCTCGGACTCGGAGGAACGGAAGTCCAAGGACGGCGCCGCGCTTTGCTTCAAGGAGCAGGAAGCGGACCCGAAGCACTTTCCGCACGCCGAGCCTCAAGACCGTCGAACTGCGAGAGGCGCATGGCAAGGCGAGGCGAGCAATAATTAGCAGGCTGCACGGGCAAGACCTGGGCCGCATCAAGAGCGCGCAGCCAAGACCGCGGCCGGCCTTTTCAAAGTCGCTCACCGCCTCCTCAGGCTCAGGCTGTCAGCTCGACCATCACTACTCGTGCTTGCGTGCGCTTGCATCATCATGATGGGCGCGCACAAACTCCTCGCGCACAGGGTCCGCGGTGCCAACCCAGCGCACACCCTTCTGGTACCGTTATGCTGTCGACGAGGACGATGTCCAGGCACAGCAGCAGCTGAGCAGGCAGAGGCAGCGCAGGCAGAAGTGGGCTTCGTCGCCGGCGCTGGCACCACGGTCGCCGCGGCCGAGCCCTGGGCCGGGCATACGGGCTCCGACGGCGGCCCCGCGGCACGGCACGGCGACGCAGGATGCTGGTGGCGGAGTTCGAGGATGCGGCGAGCGGGCAGCGGCGGCGGCTGCGCGTGGACCTGGGCGAGCGGGGGCTCGCGACGCTGGGCGACGTGCGGCGCGCCGTGGCGGGCGAGACGGCGGCGAGTGGCGGGCGCCTCGTGGTGCAGACGAGCGGGCTCAAGGTGAACTACGAGCTGCGCACAGACGCCGAGCTGCAGGCCCACGTGGCGGCGCAGAGCGAGCGCGACGACCAGGTCCTGGTCGAGGTGCGCGTGCTCAGGCGCGGGCAGAGCAGCAGCAAGCTGCGCGACGTGCTGCAGCGCGCCAAGCTGGCAGCGGGCCGCAGCAGCGGCGGCAGCAGTAGCACCGGCGCGGGCGCAGGGGGCGGCGCCGGCGTCAGCGGGACCAGCGTAGGCGGCACGAGCCTGGCCGCGGCGCTCAGCGCCGCGGCCGCCGCGACTAGCGCCCTTGGGATGGGCGCCTCGCGCTCGACGCTAGCTTCGACCGGCGGCGGCAGCGGGCCCGACGGCGGCGGCGACGGCAGTGGCAGCCTGGATGACGAGGACGCCGACGACGACATGGAGGACCTGCGCACGCTGGGCAACTTGCGGCCCCTCATCCCGCGCGACCGCTCGCGCCTCACGTTGAGTTTCCTGGAAGATCAACTCAGCTCGTACCGCATCAGCTGGGGCAGCTGGAAGGCGGAGCAGTCCAACAAGACGATCGAGGACCTCTACGAGGAGCTGCGGCTCAACGCGAGTGACCTCTATGCGGATGACCGCGGCGTCATACGCGTGGTGCGCCTAGTGCGTGTTAAGATCCGTCAGCCGGAGACGAAATATATTCTGGTCAACGCGCTCAAGATGGTCGACCAGAACCGCAAGCATCACGACGTTCACTCGTTGCCCGCCTACAAGGTAAAGCGCCGCGAGTCGCCCTACCACGCGGCGTTGCGCAACGTGCAACAGGAGCTGGGCTTTGCCATGTGGGGACCGGTCGCCGGTATTGATAGCAGCTCCGGCGGCGGCGCCGCCTTTGGTGCGACCTCCGACTCGAGCGGCAGCAACGGCAACGGCAGCAGCAGCAGCACAAGCGACGCAGACGCTGGCGCTGCGCGCGACCCGCACGCACGGCGACGCAACCTCACGCAGACCGCCAGTATCCTGGACAAGGTGCAGCCGACGGGCTTCGAGCGGCCCTCGCACGAGTTTCGCGACAGCAAGAGCTTCCCGGGCCTCCGCACCGTGTACTATGTGAACACGCTGCAGGTCGACATGCTCTCGCCGCGCGTGCCCAAGGCCGGCTCCTTCACCACCGTCGACCAGCAGCACCTGGACATCGTACGGCTCTGGCAATGGATGCCCGCGGAACACGTCCAAACCAAAATCCTTGGCGCCAACGCCGAGGGCGGCGGCGCCGATAGCAACGCCGCAAGCCTCCAACAGGCACAGTCGTCGGCGCAACAGCCCCAGTCCCCGTTGGGCGACGGCACGGACGGCAGTGGCGAGGCGACAAAGAAGGCAAAGGGCCTTGGCGCTGCGGGTGGCCTCGGAGATACAGGTGGTCTGGGCCATGGTATGCTGGCGCGCGCCGCGGCCTCGTACCGCGCGCGCGTGGCGCGCATGGACCGCCCACCTTCCTCTTCGCTCGTGTCGCGCATGGCAGAGTTCTGGTCGGAGACCAAGGCGCCGCGCAAGCGTGAAAAGCACAAGCACAACGAGGAGATCAAGGCGCTGCAGTACACCCTGCCGGAGGACCCAGCCGACATCACGGAGGACATTTTGCGACGCTGGCTCCAGGGGCTCGGCGTCGACACTGCACGTTGGGGCACGGGCCAGGCGAAGACTGTGCAGCAGCTAGTTGACGAGCTGCACAAGGGCGAGACGACCCTCACCATCACCTCGCCGACCGAGGCGCAGGCCTCGATTGCGCTGGCGCCGGGCGCCGCCCGCAGCCCGCTCCTGGCCTTGCAGCAAGGTGCTGCTGGTGGCGGCGGCGGCGGCGCTGGCGGCGGCGAAGGCGGCCCGCAGGCGGCGCAGCAACAGCAGGCCGCGCTCCTGCAACAACAGGGCAATAACATCTCGCTGCGCAAGGGCTCATGGTCCGCAGGTCGCGGCGAGGCGACAGTGCGCGACGGTGCGACCAGCAGCTGGCGCAACCTGCGCAGGGCGGCGCTTGGCAGCAAGCGGCCCCTGCGCCTCATCCGCGTGGCCAAGGTGGAGCTCGTGGACGAGCGCGACCACCGGCGCGTGCTTGTGGAGACGCACCAGCGCCTGGGCGACGGCCGCCTGCGTGTGCGGTACAAAACGCTGGCGGAAAAGTTCAAGCCAGGCGAGACGCCGCGCGACGCGGCGCTGCGCGGCATCAGCGAGGAGCTCTTCGAGCCGCGCATGTACTCCCACGGCGAGGACGGGACTGAGCGCGAGCACCCTCGCGTGCCCCTGGAGCAGCGCCGGCGCAGCATCCGCATCCTCTCGCTGCACGCGCCGCAGGTGGAGGTGGCGCCTTCGCCGTCCTTTCCGGGCCTCGAGACGCGGTACGTGCTTCACATCTTCCGGTGCGTGGTGCCCGACCTCCCCGACGAGCCGTTCTGCACGGACGAGCCGGATGGGAAAGGCGGGCGGACGACGACGCACTTTTGGCGATGGGAGACGCGGTCGCGCATCCAGGCCATGACCACCTCGCTCATCGATCAGGTTCGCTTCTACTTTGACCTGGTTCCGCCGGCGCGGCGCGACGCCAAGGTGCTGGCCGACTGGCTCTTCGAGGCCGCCAAGACGAACCAGGTGGACGTCATCGAGCTGCTGTGCAGGGTGGGCCCGGGCGCCAGCGGCGAAGACGGCGAGGGGACCGGCATCGAGACGGACCTGAAAGCGGAAGAAGGCGACGAGCAAGGCGATGCGAGCGCCGCGAGCAGCCGCCTGGATCCCAGCGAACTGCGGGATAAGATGCGGCGTAGCCCGCTGCGCGTGGCGGCGCTGCATGGCGCCGGAGACGCCGTGGAGGCGCTGGTGCGCATCCAACTGCGCGACGCGCAGCTGCGCGCGCAAGAGCTCCTCAAGACGCCGCGCGAGGACCAGCTCCAGGAGATGGACGTTTTCGCGGTGAACCAGCCGGAGGACGCGCCGGAGGAGCCCGGCATGCAGTGCACGCTGATATACTACGCGGCGGTGGCGAACCGCGTCTCGCTGGTCAAGCACCTGCTCAGCAGCAAGAGCGTGCAGATCAACTCAGTGTGTCTGCACTCGTGCGTGTCGCACGGCGCCGTGGACGTCCTTGGCGTGCTGCTGCCGCGCCTGCGATTCGAGCCTGGCGCACAGGCCAGCTCCCGGCGCCGGCTGCTCTTCGGCGTGGACCCGGCCCAGGCCGCGGGCGCGGCCGGCCTGCGTGAGGAACTACGCGCTAGCCTGCCGCGCGCGGACAACTTTGCGTACTTTAAGTCGCTCCTGGACCATATCGAGCGCGAGCTGGCGGCCGCCTCGAGCCTGGGCAGCAAGCTCATCTGGAAAGCGCTGCCTGCGGAGGAAGAGGACGAAGAGGAGGCGCTCAAGAAGAAGATGCGCGGCGGCGCTGGTGCGGAGGAAGACGAAGGTCCTGGGGTGAGCATGGCGCCCGCGCTGCGCGCCCTGGAGGTCGTGCTGCAGTTCTGCAACCCGATGGCGTACTACTACAAGACCTTCTTGCAGCTTTACCTGCACCGCGTGATTGAGCTGGACGACCGCGCCGAGGAGGAGGCCATTTTTCGCGCCTTTGTGAGCAAGTCGCGCTTCCCGCTGCACATCGCGCTCATGAGCGCACACGTGCTGCGCAGCGTGCTGGGCTTGCAGAAGCGGTTCTGGGACTCGTACCAGGCGCACGCCGCCGTCTTCCAGGAGATTGTGTGCGGAATCCTGGACTGCTGCGAGGACCAGGCCGAGGCGGAGGAGCTGCTGCGCGAGCGCGCCGACATTCCGTCCTGGCGCCGCGAGGACGGCTCGCTCGTCACGCGCGCCCTGGCCAACCGCCACAAGTCCACCTGCGCGTACCTGGCGGTCAAGTACCGGCTGAAGCGCGTCGTGGCGCACAAGTTCTTCACGACGCAGAACGACGCCATTTGGTTTCAGGACGCCGCCGACAGCCTCTACACGCGCGGCCTGGGCAGCCTGGCGAATCTCTCGGCGAGTCTCTTCCAGTTCAAGCCGGCGCCCGGTGCGGAGGCCCTGCTGGCGGGCGGCAACGGCGGCGGCAACGGCGGCATTGCGGCGGCCGGGCCTGAGTCAACGCGCACAGACGTGGACCGCAAGACGCGCAACGAGAGCGTGGTGGCCTTTCTGCTGCGCGTGCCGGGGCTCAAGACGGCCATCCAATCCGCGTATCGCGGGTGCGTGAGCCTTGGTCTGCTCGTGTTGCTGATCCTCCTCACGCCCGTGCTGTGGTTCCTGCCCTTTTCGCGGCCGCTGCGCGTGCTGGTCGACATGCCGCGGACCGAGTTTGCCTGCTGCTACTTTAAGTGGTCGGTCTGGAGCATGTCTTACGTGGGCTACCTGCTGGCGTTCGCAAACCTGGCCACGAGCAACGCGCTCGACGGCGTCCACGGCACGCACGAGGCGCTCTCGTCGGCGGAGCTGGTCCTCTTCGTTTTCTTCCTGGGCAACTTCGCCGGCATTGTGGAGCAGGTGGCGGCCATCGGAGTCGGGCCCTTTTTGCAGCACTCGGTGAACCTGGTCGACACGGTCTCGACCTCCATCGTCGCGGCGGCCTTTTGCGTGGACCGCAGCTCGGCAGCCTACGACATTCTCATGTCGCTCGGCGCCGTGCTGTCCACCTTTCGCCTCTTCCACTTATTCAGCGCCAGCAAGGACCTCGGTCCGCTCTGGATCACCATGCAGTACGTGGTGTGGGACGTGATGCGCTTCCTCGCGCTGCTGGCCGTGGTGCTGGTGGCGTTTATTCTGGCCTTTGTCTTTCTTCTCGGTGGCAGCGACGTGGCTGGCTTCGAGACGGCCGGCGCCGCCTTCTCCTCGCTCGTCTGGTCGGTCTTTGAGGCCTTTACCACGTACGACCCGAACCAGGGCTTCCGCACGCGCTTGTACCAGGTCTTCCTCTTTGTGTTTCTGCTCATTGCGGCCGTCCTGCTCACGAACTTGCTCATCGCCATGATGACGCGGCGCTTCGAGCAGGTGGCACAGACCGCGCGCGTGCAGTGGCTCTACGCCCTGGCGCAGCTCATTGAAAAGTACAGCCTCATGCCGCTCGCGCCGAGCCCGATCAACCTGCTCACGTGCGTGCCGAACCTCGGCTTTCGCCTTTTGCACGGCAAGACCTCGCTGTACGACCCGGACATCCCGGACCTGCGCTTCACGCGCCACCATGCCGTCGTGCCGGTGTTGGCGGGGGAGGAGGAGGATCAGGGCCGTCTTTCGGACGTCAACAAGCGCGAGCTCGAGCAGGTCTTGGCGTTTCGCTGCACGCGTCGCGCTGTGGTCGCGCGGCACATTCGCAAGAACAAGTTCCAGATCGCCAAGCACCGCGAGGTGCGCGACGCCCTCGCTCGCATCACCGCCACGCTCGACCACGTTCTCCTCCTCCAGCAGGTCCAGCAGGTTGAGGCCATGACTCTTGGCCTCGCGAATGCGAGCGCTTCTGCTGGTGCTATTACGGGCGAGCTCTAAGCTACAAAGCTCCGTCTGGCTCACGGGATCGAATCGTACATTGGCTTTCTTTTATTTTTCTTCAAAACATCATCAGTGGTGATGACCATGGTGCCCACCACCACCGCCGCCGCCGCCGCGGCCATGCTGCTGTGCGCGCTGGATCCGCTCCTGAATTGCAGCCTTGTCAAAGCCCTCGTCGTAGAGCTTGCGCGAAAAGGAGTCCGTAAGGATCTCCAAGGCTTCTCCGGCGAGCTTAAAGTCGTGCTCCGCCTTGGCGCGGTCCGGTGCTGACGCGTCCGGCGGTAGACGGTCCGGGTGGCACTCCAGCGCGCGCTGCTTGTAGGCAGCCTTGATCTCCAGCTCGGAGGAGACGGTGGAGAGCGGACGCGGCGCAGCCTGCGGCGTGAGAATGGCATAGTAGTCCGGCCGGTCGGCCTTGCGGACCTCGAACTGGGCCTTTTCGTAGGCGCCGCGCATGACAGCGTCGGCCTGACCCCAGGCCTGCATGACGGGCTCGATCTCGCGCAGGGCGTCCCGGTGGCGGCCGAGCGCGTGCAGTGCATAGAGCTTGGTGAGCCAGGCCCGCTTGTTGTCCTCTTGAACGTAAATGGCGGTGGCGCAGTCGCGCAAGGCCTCCTGGTGGCGACCCCCGCGATGGTGCGCGTTGGCGCGGTCGGCGAGCGCGTGCGCGCGCAGCGTGGCGTGGCGTGGTGGCGTGGCCTCGTCGAGCAGGCTGGTGAGCTCGTCGCAGGCAGTGTCGTAGGCGCGCTTGTTGAGGGCGTCCTGCGCGGCAGCGAAACGAGCCCGGACGTTCTTGATGCGGCGAAAGAGCGCGAGCGCCTCGCGGTCGTCCGGGCTGAGGCGGAGCGCCTCGCGCACGTACTTGAGGGACTCGTCCACATCGGCATTGTAGAGCATGGCAAGCGAGCGCACCGTGTAGGCGTCGGGCTCGGCAGCGTCGGCGCGCAGGACCTGGAGTGCGAGCTTCAGAGCGCGCTGCGAGCTGCCGACTTCGCATTCGACGCGCGCGGCCAGCAGCAGCACGTTGGGCGCGCTGGTCTCGGAGAGCAGGGGCGAGACGGCGGCGCGCGCGGCGCTGGCGTCGCCCGCGCCGAGCTTGGCCTGCGCCTCGCGGAACAGCGCGTCGAGGCGCAGTACCTTTTGCTGCGCGGCGGCGAGGTCCGGCGCGGAGCGCGCCAGGTCGGGCGGCGCGGTTTCTAGGAGGCTGACGGCGTCGGCGAAGCGGCCGAGCCCGACGAGCGCCTTGGCGGCGCGCACCCAGGCGCGCGCAAAGGTCGGGTCCAGGTTGGCGGCGCGGCGCGCGTCGGCGAGAGCCGCGTCAAAGTTGAGAAGCGCCAGGTGCGCGGCCGCACGGTTTGCGTAGAGCGGCGGCATGTCGTCACAGAACGAGATGGCCTTGGAGTACAGCTGCAGCGCGTCGGCAAAGGCGCGCGCGGAGTACTTGGCGTTGGCCTGCTCCTTGAGCGCGAGCGCCGCAGCGCGGCCGTCGCGGCCGGCACTCTCGGCGTGCTCCGAGCTGGACTGCAGGTGAGCTTGCAGCTCCGAGTAGTCGCCCTCCCAGGCGCACCCGGTGGCGCCCAGAGGGCACTTGACGCGGATGCGCGAGAGGACGCGCCACGCCAGCGGGCTGCCGGCGCGCAGGGTCGGCGCCTCGCTGGACCCTCGCAGCGAGAGGTCCTTGTTGCATGTCGGGCAAGTCCGCTTGCGCTCCAGCCACTGGCTCAGACATGACCTACAATACACGTGCGAGCAGGCCGTCAGCGCGCTCTCCTCCAGGTCGACGAGCTGCACGCAGATGGCGCACACGAACTCCTCGTAGTGGCCCGCCGCGCTCACGATGTCGCCCGAGAAGCCCATGGCGCTCGATCCACAGCGTGCACGCGCGCGCGCGCCGCGGCCGGAGGGCGCCCGAGGCTGTGCGCCAAGCTAAGCTAAGCTAAGCCAATCTAAGCTAACCTGCGCTACGCTGCGCTGCTGCGCCACGCCGCGCTGCGCTGCGCTGCGCGAGGCTGCGCCAGCCGCGCGGCTGGCTGCCTTGTGCTTGGGCTTGCGTTTGAGATCTGGAATCTGCGCGCGCCCTCGGGCGCTCCGGCAGTTCGCCCCGACGCGCCGCGACGCGCCGCGACGCGACGCCGCGCGCGCGTCATGCCATGCGCGCCGCCGCCGCGCTCGCCGCCGCGCGCGCGCCGCGCGCGGGGTGGACGAGGCCCGGGACGAGCGTCACGTTCAACGTCTCGATGACGATGACTTCGACCCTCATCATGGCCAGGCCCGGGCTGGCGGCGATGATGGTTAGGCGGTCAACCACGACACTGCCGCCGCCGCCGCCGCCGCCGCCGCCGCCGCCGCCGCGCGGGCAGAACTCCTGCCTGAGGCGGACGCCTGCGCGCAGCCGAGGCGGCCGGGGCGGCGAAGGCAGCGGCGACGCGGTGCGCGTGATGGAGCCCGAGGTCGTGGCGCTCGTGGACCACGAGCTCGAGGCGCTGGTGCGGCGCGGCGGCGTGGCGCTCATCGAGCGCGCGTCGAGCGGGCCCCAGGAGGGCGCGCGCAGCGAGTGCAGCGAGCGCAGCGCCGAGCTGGAGGACCTGCTGGTCTCGTGCGTAGAGCCCGCGAGCGTGGACCTGCCGGTGGGCCGCGAGTGCTACCTGGTGCGCGACAAGGTGCTGCCGTACCGGCAAAGCATTGGCGCTCTCGTGCAGGCGGAGGCGAGCGATCTGGTGCTGGAGAAGAAGGATGTGCACGAGGAGGATGGCGTGCTGCTGCTCAAGGGTCAAACGTACCTTTTCCCTTGCGCGCGGCTGGCGCTGGACGATGACCTGATCGGATCGCTGTCGCCCAAGTCGAGCATCGGCCGCGTCGACCTCATGGTGCGCGGCATCTTTGACGGCTGCGGCCTCTACGACACGGTGGAGGGCTCTGGCGAGCTCTGGATGGAGGTGTCGCCGCGCAGCTTCAATGTGCGCGTGCATGTGCACCAGCCGCTGTCGCAGCTGATGGTGTTCCGGCGGTCGACCGAGGCGGACGCGGAGGCGCCACCACTGGCGCCCATCTCGCTGCGGCAGCACGTACTGTGCTACGACCATGATGGCGAGCCGATTCGCGAGCCGCAGGTGCACCGCGGGGCGCTGGTGCTGAGTCTGAACTTGCAGGTGGCGACGCCGGGCGGCGTGCTCGGGTTCGAGGCGCTGCCCACGAGCGCCGTGATCGATTTGGCGCGCCTGCGCGCGCACGATGCGGAGCGCTTCTTTCGGCCCATCCCGCCCAGCGAGGCCGTGACACTGGAGAAGGACAAGTTCTACATTTTGGCGACCAAGGAGCGCGTCTCGATCCCCAACCACTTGTCAGCAGAGATGGTGCCCTTTTCCTCGCGCGTGGGCGAGCTGCGCGCACACTACGCCGGTTTCTTTGACCCTGGCTTTGGCTACGGGCACGATGGAAGTCTCCATGGGACGGTGGGCGTCCTTGAGGTCCGCCCGCACGAGACCGTCACTGTCTACGACGGCCAGCCCATTTGCCTCATGGAGTTCTTCAACAACTCTTCTCTGCCAGCCCGTCCCTATGGCCATCCAGACAAGAGCAACAACTACCAGGCGCAGCAGGGGCCTCAGCTGGCCAAGTACTTTAGGACCACTGCCAGGGAGTGATTTTTGTTGTTGTTGCAAAGTGCTGTTGCAAAGTGCTGTTGCAAAGAGACTTTCGCAAAGTGCTTTTGCCGACACCATCGAGTAGTTATTTCTAAGGCCACCAAAACCTGGGCCTTTCGCCCTGCCTCGCACGGTCGCATGCAGCTATGTCAATGGCGTGTAGCTGATCAGGAATCATTTTAGTTATATACAGTCAGCTCGCTGAAGCTGCCCGGTCAAGGATAAGCTTGGCCAGTTTGCGCGCTTGACGATCATCAATGAGCTCACGCTGCACGGCAATGCGAAGCGCCGTATTAATATGCGCAAGCTGCACCTTGATGTGATCGGAAGGCGGACGAAGGATGGATGCCTGATTGAGGAAGTCGATGGAGATGACGGACTCCTGGTTCTTCTGGTGCTGCAGGAGAAAGGGCTCGCCGTCAACCTGCACGGGAAAGTGCGGGACGGTGGGTCGCACGTAGATGCGGCAGGTGCGGCACTGGCGCAGCGGCTGGGGCTTGGCGAGGCCGACCTGCGCCGCGCCAAGCTGGAAACTGGAGGCGACCGAAACGACCTCGAGCATGCCGTCGTCGTGGGACTGAGGGCCGCTGTGGCGGTTCCAGAGGTCGACTCCACCGCCGTAGCTACGAATGTTGAGGACGATGAGGCCCTCGGAGTGCGGCGGCAAGGGCACGGCCTCGCCGTCGCATTCGAGGCGCACGGACTGCGAAAAGTCGGCGAAGCGCTGCATGAGGATCTCCTTGCCGCCGCTGGAGGCGTACCAAATGTACTTGTTGATGAAGCGGCTGGTGAAGAGGTGGGGGCTGTGCTCGCGGTTTAGGTGGAAGTTGAGCGAAATCTGCGCGTCGACGCCGACGCCAAGGTAGTTGTTGAGCACGAGCTCGCGGCGGTGCTTGCCTGCACAGCGAACGCGCCAGCGATCGAGCGGCGCGTCCTCGCCATCTGCCACGTCGAGCAGGTGGCGCACGAGCGCGTTGCCGCCCGAGGCAAGACCCGTGGTGCCGCCGCCCCAGCCCAGCACGCGCGAGAGGTCGTTGCCCGTCCCCACGGGCAGCACCGCGAGCGGCGGCCGATACGGCAGGCGCAGCGCGTCGATGCACGCCAGCACCCAGGCCACACTACCATCGCCGCCAGCGACCATGACGCGAAAGCGAGGCACGTCGCGGAAGAAATCCAGCGCGCGCTCCGGTCGTGACCCGCCGCCTAGCTCGAAGACCTGCCACGGCGGCAAAAAGTTGCGCAACTGTTCTAAGATGAGCTCGCCCATTTGCCCGCCGCTCTTGCGATTTACAAACACGAGCAGCGGCGTCTTGCCCGCATTGCCCACATCCTTCGAGTAGGCCTCCTTGTCAAACTGGTACAGGCGCTCGCCCACCGACCGCAGGTTCTGCAGCAGCGAGTCTTCCGTGCCCGAGTGCCGCAGCGTCAGCCTGCGCGACGACGACACGCACGCCTCCGGCAGCCGCAGCTGCTCCATGCGCGCGCGCTCCGACCTGCTCAGCACCACCGCGGAGTCCGTGCCGCCGGCCGCTGCCGGCCGTCGCGGTGCCCCGGCCAGCGCCAGCAGCGTCGTAGCCATGACGACCAGCACGGCCAGGAGCACGCCCATCTCCTGCTCAACCGGCAGGCCGGTCCAGCCCACCGCTGCCGCCGCCGCCGCCGCCGCGGGGGCAGCGGCCGCCATGCCTGCCTATCTGCCTATCTGCCTGCCTGCCTGCTCGCCGCGCTGCGCCCCCGCCCGCCCCGCCACCCGCGCCGCGCCGCCGCCGCCCGCCGACGGGGCTTGCGGCCTGCGCCGCGGAGGAGGACGACCTTGTTGTTGCGGATTTGCCCGTCGCCGTGGCGGCGCTGCACAACGGCGATCCATCGGATCATCCATCGTCATCGATCGCCGCGGCCGTCGCCCCAGCGCGTCATCGGCCGTGCTCGCAGTCAGTCGCCAACAACGTAAATCCAGCGAGTCGCTACCATGATGGAAGGCTAGAGCGAGCTAGAAGACGTGGGCCAGGCGAGCGAAGTCAGAGACTCTGCGCTGCTGGCCCTGCTGCCATGGAAGAAGAAGACCGACGCAGTCCTGTGCGGCTACACGGAGCTGAATGCGGAGGTGCAGGGCAAGCTGCTGCTGCGCGACTTGCGGGTGGAGAAGACCTGACCTTAAGGCGGCGGCATGCTTGAAATGCCACATGTGCTCTTCTTTTCCGAAGCAAGTCAGGAGTCTGCTCGAAGATGCAGGCGACCAGACCGTTCTCAGGACAAGAGCGGGTTGCGAGAGATGGAAGATGGGCTTGGCCAAGTCGGCTACCCGCTGCATACCACACAGGAGAGCTACGACACGGCACGGTACTAGATTCTGCAGGACAAGCTCGGAACGTGGCCTCCATCCTCACGGGGCGACCATGCTCAAAAACATCGGCGTCGTGTACGATAACCAGGGCCGCTGCTACGAGGAGGCGCTGCGGTTAGACGAGAGAAAAATTTTCGATCGGTTGCGGCCACGCTCAACGACATTGAGGGAGTAGATCAGGAGTAGGGGCGGTGCGTCAATCAGCAGCGAGACCCTCAGGCCACGGCATCCTGGCGTGGCGACCACGCTCAACAACATGGGTGGCGTGTTCGACTCTCAAGGCCGCTACGAGGAGGCGCTGCGGTACGCCAATCAGCAGCGAGACCCTCAGGCCACGGCATCCTGGCGTGGCGACCACGCTCAACAACATGGACGGCGTGTTCGACGCTCAAGGCCGCTACGAGGAGGCGCTGCGGTACGCCAATCAGCAGAGAGACCCACAGGCCACGGCATCCTGGCTTTGCGACCACGCTCAACAACATGGGTGGCGTGTTCGACACTCAAGGCCGCTACGAGGAGGCGCTGCGGTGCTGTGTTGATTAGGCAAAGAGCCCTCGGGCCGAGTCATTCGGACGTGGTAACTACGCTCAACAACATAGGCGGCGCGTCTTAGGAGCAGGGCCGCAACGAGGAGGCACTGCGGTGCTTCGAGGAGGCCTCGTTGACTCTTCAGGATGGCCTCGGGCCGCGACATTCTGGCGTGGCGACCACGGCTTTTTTTATTTTTTAATTAATTAAAAAAAAAACAACATGGCGTGTGCCAGTACGCACGCGAGCAGTGGAGCGCCGCGCTTGCCCTCTTCGGACAGACCTAGAGCATCCGGCGCGAGATGCTGGGCCCTTTTCATCCAGGTGTCAATTTCGCATTCGTCGCGAGAACACACCGATACCAGGAACAGATACTCGTGGTTTCTTGAAAGGAGCGCTCCTCTTGACGTTCCAAGCTCCTCCGAGTCATCTCGTCGCGACCCGACCGTGCAGTGCTCAGGCTGGCCATGCTGTGAAGAAGACGGCGCGGAGTGTGTACCAAGTCTCGCGGTTACGGCCTGGCGCGTCTCCGTCGCTGCCGCCACTGGAGCAGTGGTGACTTCTCAAGTTCTCTCAAGCAATCACCTAACCTTCCGACGGGCCAGAGTCAGTCCCCTGGCCGGCGGCGCGGCGCGCCGCGATGCGGGCGGCGCTGGGCCTGGTGGCGTGCCTGGCACTGGCGAGCGTGCTGCTGATGCTGCGCGAGGCTGGCATGCAAGCGGAGCCCGAGCCTGTGACTTGCGTCTGCGACGTGACTGACGAGCTGGGCAAGGACGTCTTGCACGCGCTGGAGAAGGCGCTTGCGAACCTGGAGAAGGCGCTGGCCGACGTGGACGACCTGAGCAAGAGGGCGCAGGGAGAGGCTGAGGCCACGGCACGCGCACAGGCGGCAGCGCGCGTGACAGAGACGACGGTGCAGGCGGCGCTCGCGGCGAGTCGGGGAACGGAGACTCTGACGGCGAAGAAGACGAGGACGACGAGGACGGCGGGCGTGGAGCTCGGATATCGCATGACGCCCACAACCATGCCGCCGCGCGTAGAGGCGCAGCAGACGCGGCTGGATTGTACCGTGGACGGCAAGACCGAGCTGCCGTTCTGGACGCCCGCAGAAGTGAGCAAGCCCGAGGCGCTCATTCCGAGACGCATGTTTATGACTGCCAAGACTCGATCGGTGGGGCCCACGCAGTGTCGCGCGCTGGCAAGGCTCCTCGCCACGAACCCGGAGTGGGATCTTTTCGTCTTCGACGACGCCAAGGCGCGCGAGATGATGCTGCGTACCGAGTTCCACGAGCTGGTACCGCTCTGGGACACCGTGCAGACGGGGGCGATCCGCGCCGACCTGTGGCGCTACCTTGTAGTGCTCAAGTACGGTGGCGTATACCTCGACATGGACGCCCAGACGAACGTGCCGCTTCGCGAGTTCGTTCCCCTCGACGTGGACGTGGTGTCTGCAATCATGGTGGACGGTGTGCTCTCCCAGTGGGCCCTCATGTACAGACCCGGCCACCACATTATGGCCAGGGCAGCCCGAGATGGCTTCCTCAACCTGGTCAAGACCCTCAAGGGGGACAAACACTGGGCCATTCGCGAGTTTCACGGGAAAAAGTACATTGCTGGCCCGCCCGCCATGTCCCGCGCCTTCCAGGACGCGAACTTCCGCGTGCCCACCTCAGACTCGAACAAGATCGTTCTTTACCTCTCAGAGACCTTCGGTGGCCGCATCAGAAACAGCAGCCCGCACATCAAGAAGGAGATTCTCAGCGACGGCACCCCGCACTGGTCCAACTCCAGCATCTCGCTCTTTCGCCCAGACCTCGACAAAACTCCCTTTCGCAACCAAGCAGAGGACTTGACCAAGACCATCATGCGCATATTCCAGCCCTGGGACAACCAGCGCAAACCTGAGGCGTTCCTGCCACCAAATGGACCAGAGGCCCTTTTTCAAGCTGTAACTTAGTAACCAGGTGCGGCCTGGCGTGTGCCAAGCATACAAAGCAAGTTGCGCCATCCAAGCATGCAAAGCAAGCATGATTCATCGATGCGCCATCAGCCTGCTGCCTGCCTGCTGTGTGCTGCCTGCACTTGCTGGCGCGCCCGCTGGCCAAAAAAAGGACTTTTCCGCAGAGGCGGAAAAAGGTGCAAAAATTGTGCAAAAAGTATACAGTGAGGGGGACTCGAACCCCCGAGCTTGCGCACTACGGCCTTAACGTAGCACCTTAACCACTCGGTCATCACTGCGAGTCAGGAGGAGCGGAAGCTCATTTCCTGGCTGATGCTCCTGAGTGTCGCTGTCAATTTATATATCTACTGCAGACGGCGTTGGCGTTGCCTGCTTATAGCCCAATTTCCTCCAATAGCCCGATTATGGTGTGCCTCAACTTTGTATCTGAGTCATCATAGCAGACAGATCGCTTTTAGGCTGCGCGCGCGATGGCGTCTAGCCGCGCACGTGAGCGCGCGCGCGCGCTATCGCTTGGCGCGGCGCTCGAGGGCTGCGAGTACAAGGATTCGGATGGGTTGCTGTGTAAAATAGTCGAGTTCCGACCGCCACGTGATTGTTTGTTGGTGCTGCAGAGCACCAAGAACAAGGAGGCCCGTCACGCCATGGTCGAGGAGGCGGCCAAGATGTATGTGGATTCCGACACAAAGCACATCAACGGGAAGCGTGTGATCGGCACGAAAGGGAAAGCTCTTCTCTTGGACATGTACAAGGCTTCCTTGGCGCCAAAGGAGAAGGTGGAGTATCTCCAGGGTGTAGTGGACCAGGAGGAAAGGAAGCGTTGTGACCTCCAGGGCAAGCGAGAGCGCCACCTAAGGCTGGTGGAGAGGGACGAGCTCCCGTCGGACGTGGATCAGCACACCTTAGGGTCTATCGACTACCAGATCCGCACATCGGAGAAGCGCATCTCAGACAAGAAGGCCAAACTGGAGCAAGCCATTGAAGACGCAGCCTGTGGCTCTCTAACACAGTCAGATGCCTGCGACTACTTCAGGAAGGTGACCGGGTTCTCCGTGAACCAACAGGTGCTCAGTAGTTGGGTGCGCAAGAAGCGTGGACTTGGGTCCCCTGGCCGCAGTCGAGCGATCGACGATGCTGGGGAGAGTGCGCTCCTCGATGCAGTCCTCTTCGCCCAGGCCATGAATCAGCACCCAGACGAGGGCTGGGTGCGTGAGCACGCCAAGCTCTACTACTGCGGGACTGCGGAGTTCTCAGCGTCCAAGCGTTGGTACAAGGGCTGGCTCGCCCGGGCGCAGAAGAAGGTGCCCGACCTCGTCGTGGCAAAGCCGCGGCCGTCAGACCTGCGCCTACAGAGCTGGTTCAACAGCGAAAACATCAACTGGTGGTTTGACACGGTCGGGGAGGCTGCCATCAAGTTCGGCCATGCTCGAAAGAGTGCAGCTGGAGAAGATCCGCCCGGCGAGGAGATCGTTTGGCTCTATCCGGACCGCGTCTTCATCACAGATGAGACCTCAGTCGCCGACCCTGGCCGTCTCGGCATGGCTCGGCCGAACGTGCTCGCCACCGCCGATACCGTCGAGGCTGATGAGGGCCGGCCCAGCGCCCGGGTCGCAGCGAACGAGAATTGCGCTCAGCACGTGACGCTGGTCGCCGGTCACAACCTTTGCGGCGAGGTCACGCTACCCGTGTGGATCGTGCAGCAGGCCAACGAGACGGACCCGACCGAGACGACGAGAAAGAAGCTTGTGCGCGCCGCTGAAGCGTGGAGCTATCGCGGCCGGGAGATCGACGAGATCGTCATGACCTTCAACCGGACGGGAAGCATCACACAGAGGAACATTGCCGATGCCATGGTCAAAGCCATCAAGGAAATGTATCCTGATCTCGCTCCGACGCCCGGAAAGCGCGTCATGTGGATGACCGATTGGCACGAGAGTCGCCTCTCCAAGACTCTGGGCGAGGAGCTGCGGGAGCGCGGCATCGAGCTCATTTGTTGGCTTCCCAGCACGACAGCCAAGAGCCAGTCACCTGACGCGCACCGCCTTTTCCACCCGCTGAAGAGCATCCTGGGCGCTCTGCACAGGTCTCACCAGGGCCGTCCTGCGCGCGACGACGTTGTCAGGATGACCCGAGAAGCACTTGTGCGAAGCTTCACGAAGACGCGTTGCATGGAGAGGCTGGAGGAGACAGGTGTGTTGCCTTTCAACCGGCACGCGCTCTTGGACCAGCCTCTTGTACGGGGTGCAGACATGATCAGATCAGCCGTGGATGCGCACTACGGGACGCAGTATGCCCAAAACTGGCAGAACAGTAGCCGTCTCACGGCGGCAGACAGAGCAGGGATCCTTGAAGGGGGCGAACCAGACCACCTTGCGGCCTCTGACATCGATGAGGTTGCCCGACATCGTTTACCCATCGGGACCCACAGCTTCAAGCATGACAGCCAGAAGTTCACCCACGCTCAGGGGCACGAGCTGGTCACGGAAATTCGCGACATCTGTGAGAAGCGCCTCGCAGCTATCGACAAGGACGCCAGCGGCACGAACGTCGCCAAGCTCCACCAGGCCGAGCTCGATGTGGCGACGGCCGGCGCTTCTGATGCTCGGAAGCACGTGGAGGAGCTCGAGATGTCGCTCAAGGAACTGAAAAGGCAGACGGAGGAGCTCGAGTCGAACGTCCAGCGAATGAAGGCTGGGATGGAGGAGGAGAAGGAGAACGTTCATGTTCGCGCGCACATGGAAAGGGCGCGACTGCAAGAGCTACTCGCCAGGGCTGAGGAGCTTCACAACAGCTACGAGGCAGGCGACGTTGATCACAAAACCTGGCAGCAGCACATTGTCAAGTACCACTTCGTGGTCAAGTCCGTTGACAAGGCCGAGCGCAACGAGCTCGGACTTGCCGACCACTGCCCAGACAGCAGGCTGCCGAGCCCAGCGAGCTCGAGCACCATCGACACGGACCTGTTGCTCGCTCAATGCAAAGACATGCAGAGGAGGGCGGCTGGCGTGGCAGCCAAGACAAGGCGACTCAACGAGAAGGCTCTCACGCCCGGCAGCTTGATGTCGGCTGCGAACACACCGCTCGTAACCAGTGATGCGATACAGGAGACGCTTGAGTCGAGAAGAGCCGCCAGAGGGGCGAAAGGCCCAACTGACTCCAGGGCCTCCAAGCGTCGCCGCAAGCACAATCCCAGCCATTAGCCTGTCCGGAGCGTCAAGATGCGCTACGGAAACGCAATGCGCGAGGCATCAGAGCTTGTAAAAGAGCCCAGGCCACGGGTGCCGCTCTTGCGCCGTGTTGTGAAAGTTATCGAGAAACACGCTGACGATCAAGTCGACCAAACACTCGCCAGGAAGGCCAGCGCAGTGAGCGCACTCCCCCACAAAGCCTTCTCAACTGCCGCCCGAGAGTGAACTTGACCTGACAAAGTGATCTTTCCCATCTTCTCCATCCGTGGCACTCTACTCCATTTGACCTCTGCCTGATCATGCCTCGGCCTTGTGTGTGGCGCGGGAATGCGTCTTTGCTCTTGTCTTGACAGTCGAGTCAGCCCTGCGGAACGATATTCTGATCGAATTTGGTTTCGTTCTTTCGTGAAGACGTGTGCGTCCAGCTTGCCTTTGAGTCGTTGCAGGAACCTGCTCTCTCTCCGGGTCCACTTGCATCTATTTTGCTTTCTCGCTTCGCTCTGCTTTGCACTCTCTGTTCTACGTGCACGTCGGCAAGTGCAGTGCCATTCGCTCAATTAGGTCCTTTGCTCCTCTCTCGCTTTGTTCACGGTCATCAGGCTCGGTCTCTTCTCTTTCTTCGCCCAAGCCTTTCCTAATTACGCTCTCCTCCGGCAATGCTCCTTGAGTCCGAGTCGTCCTCAGCAAAGCTACATCGTCCTCGATCGACGTTGGTCGTCCGCCCGCCCGCCCGCCCGCCCGCCCGCCCGCGGCGATCGCCGCTGCAGCGGTCTCTCCTTCCGCCGGCGGGTCGAAAGAAGTTTGACTGCCTTGACTTTCTAATTAGCGTTGCCAAGGCGGCGACCGAGGCGGGGCGTCCCGGGGCGCGGCGATGACTGGCTGGCCCGGCAGGCAGACTGAGGCAGCAGAACCCTTGCGCGCGGCGCGGCGCAGCGCGGCGCGGAGCGGGCGCTGGCGCGCGGCGGGGCGGGCGGGCGGCGGGGCGAGGCGATGGCGGACGTGCTGGCGCGGTTCCGCGCGGCGCGCGGGTCCGCAGAGGATGTGGCCCGCGCCGCGGCGGTGGAGGCGCTGACGGAGGTGATCCGGGAGCACCGGCCAGCGGCCGGCGGCGAGAAGTCCACGGCGGCACCCTCGGCGACCGAGTACTTTGCGAGCATCATGACGGCGGTGCAGGCGGCGGAACAAGCGCAGACGACGGAGCTGGTGTTCCTGCTGTCGGTGGTGCTGCCGGCCGTACCCAAGCCCGTGCTGAGGAACAAGGGCGACGCCTGCGTGGAGACGCTGCTGCGCGTGCTGCGGCGCGAGGCGGAGGACGAGGACAAGGAGGAGGACGCGCGCCTCGTGCGGCACTGCCTGGTGGCGCTGGGTCAGACGCTGGCGCCGCAGGACCCGGGCCGCGTGACCTGGGACCGGCCCAAGATGTTCCAGGCCCTCTCGCTCCTGGTGCGCACGACGGCGGACGAGCGCCCAAAGGTGCGCAAGGTGGCGCAGCACGCGTGCGAGGCTGTGCTGGAGGCGCACGCGGGCGGGCCCGGCACGCCGCACAAGGTGGTGTGCCAGATCGCCGCGGCCGCCATGCGCAAGGCGTCCATCGCCGAGGTGGCCTCCATCATGCGCCTGCTGTCCTTTTGCACGCACGTGGCGCCACTGCTGGCGCGCGGCGCGCCGCAGCGCTCGCTGCTCGAGCTTACGCGCCAGCTCACGCACCTGCTGCAGCTCGGCCACGTCATGCTGTCCACCACGACGCTCCGCACGCTCCAGGCCTTTGTGGACCTGCTGCCCACGTGGCGCGCTCGGCCCGACCTCCAGGACGTCGCGGCTGCGGACCAGGCCGCCTCGCTCAAGGAACTCACGCGGATCGTCACGGCGCTCTCCGAGTGCATGGCGGTTGCCAAGCTGCAGCGCCACTTCACCAACGACCCTGCGCTCTGCGGCGTTTGGGTGGCCACGCTGCAAAAGACCGAGTCGCAGCGCTTCGCGGTCGCGCTTGCCGTGGCCGCCGGCCCGGTGTCGCTTGAACCGCTCGCCGCCGTCGCGGACGCGCTCGTCTCCTGCATCAGCTCCGGCCTGCGCCTCGCGGCCGACCGCAAGGTCGCACCGCTCGGCCAGCCGCAGATTGCGCTCTCCGTCGCGGCGCTCTCCTCGCTCATCAAGGCCCAGGTCGCCGTCTGCCCTGACGCGCTGCCCGTGCTCGAGGCTCTCGACCCCATCCTCGGCCCTCAGTTCGAGGAGACCTGGCCGCTCTCGCTCGAGGCGCTGCGTGCCTACTTTTCGGCGCGCGACACGGCCGCCGCGCAGCCCGCCGACCAGCGCAAGACGCTGCCCACCACGGTCGCCGCCAAGGAGGCCGACTGGCTCAAGAAGCTCGCCGCCATTCGCGAGGCCGTCATCAACCCGGTCACCGGCGTCGACAAGCCCAAGATGATCCTTCACTGGCGCGCCTCCATGGACCGCCTCTTCGGCACCGCCATCGCCGCGCTCGGCCCGCAGCCCATCCTCGACGCCCTCCCGCTCGCACAGCAGCAGTCCGCTGCCGTCTCGCCGCTGCGCCTCTGGCTCATCCCGCTCCTGCGAGAGAACATCGGCACGGGCCACGCGCCCACGCACCTCGCCTACTTCCGCAAGTCCATTTTGCCGCTCGCCGAGGCCTGCGAGCGCGAGGCCTCCAACCCAAAGCTCGGCCCCAACTCCTCCAAGATCCAGCTCACGCGCTTCTCCCAGCTCTGGTCGCTCCTGCCCGGCTTTTGCCAGCGCGCCGCCGACGTCGCCGAGCCCCACGGCCTGCGCGCGCTCGCGCCCGTGCTCGGCAAGGCGCTCGCGGACGACCGCTACCCGGAGCTTACCGAGGTCGTCTGCCAGGCGCTTCAGAACATCCTCGCCAACCTCGACCCGGCTGCCGAGCCCGTCGTGCAGGACCTCGCGCGCAACTTCCTTCCCATCCTCTTCAACCAGTTCAACGACCTCGTGGCCAGCGACCAGCGCGACCGCGCCGATTATGTGCTTCGCCTCGTCACGGCCTATGCGCGCGCCGCGCCTTCCGACCTCGTCAACACGCTCTTCCGCCAGCTCGTGCAGCAGCTCCTCGAGGCCGCCAAGGCGCTTGAGACTGCTGGCGCCAAGCCCGCGCACAACAAGGACAAGAAGAAGTCTTCCGACAAGAACAGGAGCAAAAACGAGGATGAGGACCTCGACGACGACGACGAGGAGGAGGAGGAGAGCGACGGCGAGAGCGACGACGACGACGATGAGGAAGAGGAGGACGAGGAGCGCCGCAAGGTGCACTCGCTCACCTCGCTGGCGCTCGCCCTCGTGCCGGCGCTCGACGACAAGTCCGTCGACCTGCTCTTCCGCGTCGTGCAGCCCTACCTGCAGGATGAGGACGAGACCTTGCTGCAGAAGCGCGCCTACCGCGTGCTTGAGGGCATCTGCGAGCACCAGGTCGCTTGGACGCTGCAGCACCAGGACCAGGTCGTCAGCCTCCTGCAGAACGCCTTTTTCTCCTCGGCGGCTGCCTCGCGCACCACGCGCCTCAAGTGCATGCTGCACGTTGTCCGCGCGCTCGCCGGCCCCGAGTGCGACATTCCGCCTGCGCAGGTCAAGGACATCCTCGCGGACATGCTTGGCGAGGTCGTGCTCTGCACCAAGGAGTCCAACGCCAAGGCGCGCAGCGCCGGCTACAAGCTCATCACCGCCATGCCGCAGGCGCTCGAGGACGCCTCCAAGCGCGATGACGCCTACGAGCCTGCCGCCGGCCTTCGCGCCTTTCTGCACATGGCGCTCGGCGGCCTCGCCGCCAACACGCCGCACATGCGAAGCGCCGCGCTCAACGTCTGCAGCCGCTTCATGGGCGAGTACGCCGCCAACGACGCGCTGCAAAAGGACCTTTTTCAGATCGCCCAGACCGGCCTGCTGCTCCTCCAGGAGAAGAACCGCGAGGTCGCCAAGTCTGCCATCAGCTTCGCCAAGGTCTGTGCCATTCGCCTGCCGCTGCCCACGCTCAACGAGCTTCTTCCCACGCTCGTCGCGGCGCTCGTGCCCTGGATGGACGACGAGCAGAACCGTTTCAAGATGCGAGTTCGCGTTATTTTGGAGCGTCTCGTCAAGCGCGTCGGCCCCGACGCCCTCCTCGCCTGCGATGCCCTCCCGGCAGACCACAAGCTCCTCACCTACATCCGCAAGCAGGCCGCGTACAAGCGCCGCCGCTATGAGCGCCGCCGCGCCGGCGACACCTCCGTCGGCCAGGCGCCTGGCAAGCGCCGCTCGCGCGAGAGCGACGACGACGACGACGACGACGACCTCGACGACCTCGACGACGACAGCAACAACGCCAAGGGCCGCAAGCGCGCGCGCGGCAACAAGCGCTCGCGCGATGCCGAGCCCGCAGACGAGGACCTCATCATGGACGAGGACGGCGAGGCACTCGATCTCCTCGGCGCTTCGGCGCTCTCCCGCGTCAAGGCGCGTGCCAAGGCCGCTCCGGCGGCCGCCTCCGACACGCCGCGCCTGCCCAAGGATCTCAAGCTTGATTCCGACGGCCGCCTCGTTATCCCCGATGACGAGGCTCCCGATGAGGACGACCTCGGCGACGCGCGCAAGCGTCGTCGTTACACGAGCGACGACGACGACGACGACGCCGACGACGCGGATGCCAAGACCGAGGGCGCTCGCGGCAAGGGCCCTCTGCGCGGTTTGGCGCTCCGTGCGGCCAGGAAGAAGAACAACGCGCAGCAGGCTGAGGCGCCTGGTGCCAAGTTCAAGTCCTCCAAGGCCGGTGGCGATGTCAAGCGCAAGCAGTCCAAGTTCGAGCCCTTTGCCTACATGCAGCTCGACCCGAAGCTTCTCAGCCGTCGTCGCAAGGGCGATGCTGTCAAGCAGTTCCGGGGCATCTCCAGTGGCAAGCGCTTTCAGACCAAGGGCAAGAAGACGCAGAACAAGAAGTAAATCAATTGTTGGTATACATGATCTGTCCTTTCATCAAAGCACGCACTGGCAGGCCGATTCCAAAAAGAAAGAACGATCGCAGTGGACGTCGGACGTCGTCCTGTGGCATATAGCCTTTCCACGCAACCACGACCGACTTCAGTCACAACCATCTTTCTTTCGAGTGCAGAAGCACTCACCTTCGCACCTCGCGTTCGGGTTTCTTCTTGCCCAACGTCCAGCTCGCCCGCGGCGACATCAGAACACCAAAGACGTTGCACAGGCAAGAATACAATCGTACGAGGTGATGATTACAGTAGCGGTTGTTCGTCGCTCTTGCCCGAGTCTGGTTCGGCCTGCACAAGGCTGGTCGACTCATCTTCTGCTTTGCGCTTGCTGTGGTCATTGTCGTCTTCGCTCAGGTCATCAAACATGTCGAATGGGTTGCCGAAGTCTGTGGCTGTTGCACGGGTGCTGGCTTTGGATGTGGGAGCGAGATCCAAGGCTGCCCAGCCCGACGCGATCTGATCCGCCTCCGACGCTGCCGCCGCCTCAGCGGTGGGTGGTCTCACGGGCGCGGGCGGGCGCACGCCAGCGGCGCGAGGGGCGCGTAAAGTTGGCACCTTCGCTGGACTCGGCGGCACATTGGGCGAATTCGGCGTCCCCACGTGCAGCGCCTCTGCAGCATCGCTCTCGATCCGAACAAAGTCCTCCTTTTCCTCATCGTCGTCATCGTTGTTGTCGTCTTCCTCTCCCGTCTCCGGCAAGGCCTCGATGCGGTCCACCGTTGCATGCAGGCGATCGTTCATCTGCAGACAAGCCTCCAGAAAGGTGTCGGAAAGCAGACCCTGAGCGCTCGCCTCAATCAGACTGCGCATGCGCGGCTTGCACTGGAGCAGAAAGTCCAGCACATCGAGGATCGAGTCCGCCGTCCGCGAGATGCCCTTCTCAGCCAGCAAGTGGTCCGCAACGTCCAGCTTGCAGCCCAAGACCGAAAGATCGTGTTCGAGCTTGTCAATATCTGCAGCTCGGACTGCAGACGGGGAGGTCGAGGCCGCCGCGTACGCGCCAAAGGGCGCCGGGTCGGCAGCGAGCGCCGCGGCGGGCGCCACCTCGCGCACGGGAAAGACTACACCGCGTGCCGTGAGGCTCGAGTAGACCTCGTAAAACCCCGGGTACGCCGGACGGTCCTGCATGAGCTGGCCGAGCTCCTGGATGACCTCAAGCGCGCGCTCTTGGGCCTCGAGCCAGGCTTGCGGCGGCTCGCCGCCCAGGTAGTTGCTAAAGGGCGCCGTCTTGCCGAGCGCCACGTCAGCGACCACCGTCATGACGTCGCGCGAGCCGCCGAGCGCTCTCAGCGCGCAAGGCGCGCCATTCTTGACGCAGCCCTCGACGAGACTGAGCGCCAGCTTGACGGCCTTGGGGCTGCGGCCCTGCAGTTTATCCACAAGCGCGCGCACCACGAGCGTCGCGTGCTCCGGCGACGCGTTGCAGAAGTCGGCCACCTCCAGGTTTGCCGCCCAGTCCTCCGACAGCAGCAGGTCAGACGTCGCGCGATCCACCAGCGGCCACGCCGCGTTGTCACGCGCCGCCGCGCCGCCGCCGCCGCCGCCGCGCCGCCACAGGCTCGTGAGCGCCTCCATGGCGCGGCGCCGCGTTCGCGTTTTGCACGTGCTTCATTCGCCCTGTTGACGTCGACGACGGCGACAACGACGCTTCAGCACAGCGCGGCAGACGCTCAACTTGCTGAGCGCGCGCGAGGCGAGGCAGAGGGAGGGGCCCACCGATCGGGAGCCATGCTCGCGCTGCAGGCGCGCCGCGCACTGCGGGCGCCGCCTGCGCACCAGGCGGCGCGCCGCCACGCCACCACGCTCGCGCACGAGGTCATCCGCGCCGAGGACAAGGCGGCGCCCGGCGACCGCAAGACCGCCGTCGTCCTGCACGGCATCCTGGTACGTGATAATGCAATCCAATACAATGCGCTCGTGATTGATGGCCCGACGAAGCTCATGACGGATCCCACTTGCGCGCGCGCACATCATCGCTGCACAGGGCAACCACAAGAACCTCCGCCAGCTCGCCACCAAGCTCTCGCAGGCCTACCCGGCGTACGACATGCTTCTCATCACACATCGCGCGCACGGGCAGTCCGACCGGGGCGAGCCGCCGCACACCGTGTACAGCTGCTCCGAGGACGTGCTGGCGCTCCTCCAAGACAAGGGCATCTTCAGCCCGGATGTCGTCATCGGCCATTCCTTTGGAGGCAAGGTCTCGCTTGGCATCCTCGACCTCTTCGCCCAGGGCGCCGCGCCCGACGGCATGTCGCCGCCGCGCGCCACGTGGATCCTCGACGCGCCGCCAGGCAAGTGGGATGCCGAGTTCGCCGCCGACCGCAACGCGCAGAGCCAGAGCGTCAGCTCCGTCATTGCCGCCCTCAAAGACATCCCGCAGCCCATCGAGTCCAAATCTGCGCTTGTGCAGGTCATGACCCAGCGCGGCTTCTCCAACGAGCTCGCTCAGTGGATGACGCTCAACGTGCGCCCTAACGGCGAGGGCGCCTACGCCTGGAGCTTTGACCTCGACATCATCCAGCAGCTCTTCAAGTCACACACTGAAACCGACTTTTGGCCGCTGCTCGAGAGCGATTGGCTCGCCAACCGTCAGGACTGCTCTGTCGGTTTCCTCCAGGCCGAGCGCAACGACGCATGGACGCCCGACGTCCTGCGTCGCATCGACGACAACCCGCACCCGGAGAAGGTCTTCCGCGTCCTCATTCCCAAGGCCGGCCACTGGCTCCACGTGGAGCGTCCTCAGGCCGTCTTTGACGCTCTTGCGCCCACCTTTCAATGAAAGAAGCAGACACTGGGAAGCTTTGTCTCCTGCCGAGCCGAGCCGAGCGAGCGAAACCTCTCCCCCGTCTCGCAGTGACTTTATACTTGGTTAACTTAGAAGAAGCAGCTTTCTCACCTGTCGGCAAACTTGGACGTGTGCAGCCAGCATGCAGCGCGAGCAGCGCCAGGAAAGAAACACAAACAAACACTTTACCTGTGCACGCACATTGACCGCTAGCGATGCGGGTCTGAAAGCCTACGCTGAACACGTCTCGGCATACAATATCGTCACGCCCCCTCCCCCCATCTCGGCGTTCAACGGCGCTTTGACGCCTGTTTCACTCGTCGGCAACCTCAGGCGAGTGCACGAAGCCCAAGTACCCGATCCACATCATATATGCGCACACAATGGCCGCCGGTGCCGCTGCGGGCGCAAAGACCATCCAGAACACCGTGCCTCGCGCCTGAAAGTCCAACTCCAGCGCCTCGGCGTCCAGCGTCGTCACGGCCTCCACAAAGGAGCGCAGGTACCTGTGCGGCGCAGCAAAAGCAGGCACACGAGCAATGCTCGCTCGCTCGGCGTCAGTTGCTCGGTCTCTAGACCTCGAGCCGGGCGTGCGCACGTACACAAACAGCCAGGCCGCCCCGGCCGCCAGCAGCACGCCGCCCGCCAGCGGCCGCCGTCGGCCCATGGGCTCGGATCGTGGTCTGCGAGCTCGACGTCGACGCCTCGAACCGGTCCAACCCGGCAAACCGGCTCAAGCCCGGCAAGCAGTCAACGGGTACTTTGCCCTCGTGCACTCCCTCCCGTGGCGCGGCACTGCACGGCACGGCAATGCGGATGCAGGCTCGCAGGCGCCCAACAGGATGGCGGAGGACGACGAGGACGACGATGGCTTCGAGCCTTTTTTGGAGACGGAGGCGGTGAGGGCCGCGGCGCAGGAGCGGGCGCGTCGCCGCGTGCTGCGGCTCCCGTCGCTGGCCGCCTTTTATCTCTCGCCGTACTTGACGTGCGGCGAGTGCAACTCCATCTCGTTCATCGACAGCGCGCTCGTGGAGAAGGCGCTCGTCAAGCTTACTGAGGCGGAGCAAGCCAGACTCGCAGCAGCAGAAGCAGCCGCCGCAGCATCAGAGGAAGCAAAACGGAGGGAGGAGGAGGACGAGGAATATGTTGAGGAGGAGGAGGAGGAGGAGGAGGACGGGACGATCGATGAGGAGGCCTCCCCGCAGCCCGTTCTGACGCAGGCACCGCCGGAGGACGACGCGCTGCACGGGCTGCAGCTCGAAGCCCTGCCGCGATGCCCAGGGTGCAACCGCACGCACACGTGGTTCGTTGGAGCGCTGGACCTGTCCGGGCACATTGCTGGGAATGCGCGGGAGCGACGACGGCTGCAGCGACTCATGTGGAAGTGCGCCATCCGTATCCAAGCCATCGCACGCGGAAACCGCGACCGGGAGCGCGCGCAGCGCGTTCGCGAGGAGCGGCGCGCGTATGAAGCACTCATCTTCTTGAGCGCGTCGCGCATCGCCGCGGCTTACAAGGGTCGCCTGGACCGGCGCGCAGCTCGCGTGGAGCGTTGTCTGCGACGCATCGTCGGCACCCATATGATTGTCATGAAGGAGGCGCTGCGGCCACGACGCGGGCAGCGCGTCTTCTGGTACAAGCGCAAGGAAGAGATCAAGCTGCTGCACCGCGACTACAGGCTGCTCGTGGAGCGCACAGGCAACGACCCGCCGCTGCATATCGTGGAGAAGAATATCATCGAGATTGCCACGCGCGTGCACGAGATCGAGTGTCGGCGTGCCGCGCGCATCCAGTGCCGCGTGCGTGGCATGATTGGTCGCAAGTTCATTCGCCAGTACCGCGTGGAATGCGCCTACGTCATGACGCTGCGCTGCGCTGCCGTGCTGCCTGTGCAGCGCGCCGTGCGCCAGTGGCGCGCGCGCCGCGAGCTGCAGCTGCGTCGCACGCGTCGCTTCACGGAGAGTCTCGGTGAGGCGTATCGCGCGGACTCGCTCGCGCGTGCCCGGGACGCGCACGACCGCCGCCTCCAAGGCGAGGCGCTCAAGGGCTACCGGCACGACGTGCGCAGGGACCGTGCCGAGCTGCTGCTGGTGCCGGGCCACGCGCATGCACCGCTTGTGGACCGCTCGCGGGCGACCGTGCCGCGCGTCGCGGCGTTGCAGGCCTGGCGCAAGGCGCTGCGCGAGGAAAAGGAGCGCGAGGTGGACCGCCTCGTGACGCGCGCCGCCTTTTGCGAGCGCAAGTGCGAGGAGAGCGAGCCGCGCCGCCTGTACTTTGGCAAGGAGATAACGCACGCCGCCCGCGCGCAGGCGGCGGCCCAGGGCCCCATTCGCCGCCCGGGCGTCACAACGGCGTCCTTCATGCGGGAGCTGCACAAGTATCGTCGCAGCTCCAAGCAGCCCTCGCGGGCGCGCCCGGCGCCCAAGGAGAAGCTTTCGCAGCGATAGAATGGTGTCTGTGTCTGTTTTTGTCTGTGTGTGTATTCTTTCTCCAGCCAGCCAGACAGAGCGAGCATGGTTGAGAGCAAGGGACTTCTCTTCAGAGATGGAGAAAGCACTGGTCAGGCAACGGGAGGGTTCTTGCGCACCTCCTCGCGAACACGCGCCTTGTAGGCGTCGAGCTTGGTGGTGAAGAGCTTGTACGGCTCGGCCTGCGCCGGCGAGTCCGGGTTCGGGTTATCGAGCAGGTCCTGGATGCCGAGGAGCAGATGGCGCACGGTGAGTGCCGGGTTCCAGTCCTCATCCGCGTTCAGGATTGACAGGCACACCGTGCCGGACGGGTACACGTTCGGGTGGAAGAGCACCGGCACGAACTGCACCTTGGGCGGCGACGACGGGTAGTCCTCGGGGAAGTTGAAGGTCAGGTGGAACAGGCCGCCCTCCCAGATCGTCCCGGCCTTGCCCGGAATCGCGCACTCCCAGAACATGAGGTTCGTCGACCCGTCCGCATTGCGCCGCGGCCGCGCGTGAAACCCGGGCGGGTGGTCCTTGCGCCACTGCTTACGCTCCTCCGCCAGTCTTCGCCGCGCGAAGTCCGCCATCCCGCTCACGCGCTTGCTCGCCTCTCTCCGCCGTCCGTCGCCTCCTAGTTTTCAAAAAAACACCCCGACCGCCTGCGCCGCCCCGGAGGGGGAGGCAGGCAGGGAGGCAGGCAGCGAGACCGCCCGGAGTGGAGGGGGAGACGGGAGCAGACCCGCCCGCGCCGCCCGCGCCCGCCGCGCAGCGCGGCCGCCGCCCCGCGCCCCGCGCGCGAGACGAGCCGAGCCGAGCCGAGCCGAGACCGAGGACTGCGCGGCGCCGCGCGGTCGTTAGAACCTGCCCGATCCCCCGGCGCCGCGCGCCGCCCCCCGTGCCCTCTGGGCCTGCTGCGGCCTGTCCCCTGCGCGCTGGCGCCAGTGGGCGCCGGTTCCCAAGCTGGCCGCCGGCGAAACCCAGCGCCCCTCGGCGCAGCCTCCCCTCTGGGCGGTGCCAGGGGGCGCCGCGCCCAGAGGCGCGGGGGGCGGCGGAGCGCGCGCGAACGTGGGACGCCGCCTCGCGGTTCAAACCTCATTCCTGCGAAGAGCGCCGCGCCCGCCGACGTCGCGCCGCCGCTCGCGCCGCGCCGCGCCGCGCCGCGCCGAGCGTCCGCCCGCGCGTCCGCCCGCGAGCGCCCGCCCGCGAGCGCCCGCCCGCGCCCGGCGCCCGCGCGCGCGCGCCGCGCCTGGCCGCCCAGGGCGGGGCCGCGGTCCGCCCGCCCGCGGATTGCGTCGCCCCTGCTACGCGCGCGATGGCGCAGAGCGCAGTCCACCTGCAGAGAGAGGGCGCGCGCGCGCGCGCGATGCGGGCCCGCGAGCGCCGGGCGGCGCAGGCGGAGCGCCGCGAGGAGGAGGAGGAGGAGGGGGAGGAGGAGGAGGAGGAGGAGGAGGAGGACCTGGTCGGGCAGCAGCTGCTGACCATGGGCCTGGGCTTCAAGGCGGCGCTGGAGGGCGTGCTGGCCGACGACCAGGCGGCGCTCGACACGTTCGAGAGGACGCTGCTGCAGCACCAGCAGCAGCAGCAGCAGCAGCGACGGCGGGGGAGACTGCTGCTGCACGCCGGCAGAGCGCACGCAGGCGGCAGGGCCGTCACGGCGCACGCGCTGGTGCAGCAGCGCGCCGCGGGGCTGCGCAGTGGCGGCGGCGGCGGCGGCAACGGCAGCTGCAACCAGCAGCACGGCTACAGCAGCGCCAAGCGCAGGCGCAGCCCGCGCGGCCGGCAACAGGCGGCCGCAGGCGCCCCGCACGGCGGCCTGGAGCCCGTGGCGCTCTCGGAGCGCGCGCTCGGCAACTCGCTCAACTTGACGCGGTCCATGCGCGCTGTGCTCGAGGCTATCCTGGCCGAGCCCGCGCCCACCGTACCCGAGGCCGCCGCGATGCGTGCGCAGGGCCGCCAGCTCCTGCTGGACGCACTTGCCGCGTCTTCCCTGGCGCCTGCCCAGTTCGCTGCGGCTTCCCTGCAGGAGGTGGCCGACCGATTCGAGGCCGAGATCTTCCACGCCGCGCAACACATCCCGGACGCTGCCGCCGCCACCGCCGCCTATGCAGACAGCGTCGCGCAGTGGCTGGCGCTGCTCACTGACGCCTCGGCGCGCACCTGCCTGCTCGAGGCCACCACGCGCACCTGTCTGCTCGAGGATGCGGCGCACGCTCCGCCGTCCTTGTCGGCCGCGGACCAGCACTTTGTGCTCCAATGCGCCAGCGTCGTGCCGTAATGAACCTGTCATTACAATACATACAAATCTAAGTTAACCATTGCCCCCCCCCTCCCCTCTTCCTCGCCCTTTCCCTCACCGCCGCGCCGCTGTGCCGGGACCATCCAGCTTCCCCAGGCTTGACAGTTGGGGACTCGCCCAGAACGCCGCGCCAATCGATCCGGCCCTCGCCGAGGCCAGCTAAAGCCCCGCCCGCTCTGCTCTCTGCGCAGAGGCCCGCGCCCTTGCTCCGTTCTTGTCCCGCTGGCTGCTCCTAGCTTCGCTAGCTAGCTCCGCGGGCGTCCTGCAGGTGGCGAGCTACCCGGTCTCGGCCCGTCGCCGTCACCCGCGCGCGTCCACCGTGTCCCCGAGAAGGCTCGGAAAGCGCCACACACCCCCCACAATCGCCGCGCGAGGACTCCCGGAGCCTGGTGCGGCCGAGCGAGCGCGCGGCTCAGCTCGACCGGCAGACGCCCATCGCCGAGACCGCGCGGGGCCGCGGCTGCGGCTGCAGCGGCGCTGCGCGGCGACCCGCCCCTCCCCTCGCCCCTCTTCTCCAAGGGGGCCGGCGCGCGGCGCGCGATGGGGCTGCTGGTCCTGACGCTCGTGCTACGGAGGCTGGCGCAGCGGAGCGTGACGGCGCACGAGGTGGCGCGCAAGGCCGGCGCGGCGCTGGACCGCGTGCTGGTGCTCACGCCCGTGGTGGAGGCGGCCTACACGCTGGGCCTGGGCACCTATGCGGATCGCGCGCTGCGCCTGGAGCCGCGCGACCCGAGCGAGGCGCTGCGCCGAGAGGCGCAGTCACGCTGGCTGCGTACGGCCAATGACTACGTCATTTACGTCGCGTTGATCTCGATGCTCTTTCTGCTGCCGGAAACCATCGCGCGGAACGGCGCCTTCCCCATGCCGCTCGCGCGCCAGTTTATCGCAAGCATCTGCTTCTTTGTCTTCATGCGTCTCGTGGCGCGCAACCACCTGCTGGCGCAGCGCTTCGCCTTTCTCGTGGCGGACCCGTTCGTGTTCGGTCTCGGCATGCCGCAGGCGAACGCTGAGATGCTCGGCGTCAAGTCGTCCACCCTCGTGGTCGTCATGCTCTGGCAGCGCTTCTTCGTGACCGCCCTGCTGCAGGAGTCCTTCAGCTGCGCCGTCTCGCACCTCGTGCTGATCGTCTTCTTCTCCCGTGCTGACATTGGCCTCACCTTTGCCGACGTGTTGCAAATGGACATTGCGCAGATCACGCGCTTCGTCGCGGGCGGCATCTTCTTGGTCTGTGCGCTCTACGCCATCTTCCGCCTTCGCGTGCTTCTCTACGAGCTGCTCGTCGTCGAGGGCTCCAAGGTGGACCACCTACACACGATCTTCCACTTTGTCAGCCACGAATACCGCAACCACTTCTTCGCCGGAGCGCTCGCGCTTGACTCGCTCACCAGCAACCACGCCATGACCTCGATGGCGCGCCGCGACGTGCAGATCCTCGACCGCGCGCACAAGAACATCTCCTCCATGATGGAGAACATCCTGCTCCTGGCGCGTATGCAGTCGTCCGGTGACGCCTCCTGCGGGCGCGTCGTGCCCTTCTCCGTCTCTCGCGAGCTCGTCGCCAACCTCTCTGTCTTTGGCGAGTCCATGGCCACCGGCGAGCTAACCAAGACTGTCACCTTCGAGCTTGTCGAGGAGCCTGCGGTGCGCGCACTCCCGCTCGTCAAGGGCGCACTCAAGCCGCTCACCCAGGCGCTGCGCAACCTCATTAGCAACGCAGTCAAGTTCTCGCGTGATGGAGGCCGTGCCTGTCTCCGAGTTTCCGCCGTCCCTGACCTCAGCCGTCGCGAAGTGCGCCTCCGCTTTGTCGTTGAGGACAGCGGGCCTGGCATCCTACCCGAGGACATTCCCAAGATCTTCCAGCCCTTCAAGCGCCCTCGGGACGGCACCTCGCTCGACAAGGGCGGCTCCGGCCTCGGCCTCATCTTCTCTAAGCGCATCGTCGAGACCTGTGAGGACGGCTGCATCTCCGTGGACTCGGACTACGGTCACGGCAGCGTCTTCACCGTTGCCTTCCGCCTGCCCTTTCAGCGGGTTGGCCCGAAACGCCGCCGCCCCGCAACACAGAATGCAGGCCGTCACGCGATGGCCAGCACCACCAGCGCCGACGCGCCAAGTAACCTCTCCCAAGACGGCCCGCTCCGCATCCTCATTGCCGACGACACCTCGCTCAACCGCCTGATGCTGCGCAACTACCTTGAGCGCCAGCTCGCCAAGACCGACCGGAGTGTCGTCATCGCGGAGGTCTCGGATGGCGCCTCCGCCGTCGAGCAAGTATGTGCTGCAGGCTCAGATGCCTTCGATGCCATCACCATGGACCTTTACATGCCCGGCTCACTCGATGGCCTCGCCGCGTCGCGCCGCATCCGCGAGCTCGGCTACTCCGGGATCCTCATTCTGGTCACTGGCGAGGAGTCCAGCCAGTGTGCGCAGGATGCTCGCACTGCAGGTTGCGACGCCATCTGGCGAAAGGGTTCTAATCTGCGTGGCCTCCTGGACCTCATGGGTCTCGCTTCTCCTCCAGCTCCGTCCTCTCCCGGGCAAGCTCAAGCGCCGCCGCAGCAGCAGCAGCGTGCCACTCCGCCACGAGACCGTTCGCCTTCGCCCACGATTCGCGGCGGCAACGACGCAAGTCCTGAGGCTGCCATTTTGCACGCCGAGTCCACGTCCGCAGCCATTTCCCGCTCTGAAGTCTTCTCCAATTGACTTCGCCTCGGTAGCTGCGAAGGCGCGAGCACTCCCAAGTCCCAGCGTGTCGAGCGCCTCGTGACGCTCCGCATCATGCATAATGAGCACTTCCTCGCGAGAGCAAGCGCTCAAGCACTGCCAGACTCGCCCTTCTCGCCGCTCCTCCTGCTCGCATTCCTGCTCGCATCGCTCCCCTCGCGTTGCTCGCCTGTATCTTACATTTTGACACGCGGCCCTAATGCATCCGTCCTCCCACCGTTGTTGCCTTGAGTCGCCAAGGTGCCTTACGTTACTGACTCTGACAATGTCTCCTGCACATGAACACACGAACGAGGCCGAACGAGCACCGTCCCTGACAGCAGTGAGTTCGCGAGGCCTGCACGCACCCAGCCCGGCCTGAGCGAGGCTGCCGCGGCCTGCCAGCGCCACTGGAAGGCGCCGAGCTCGGAGGCCTCGGCTGCTGTTGCTGCCAGTGGGCGGCCATACAACATGCATACCGCAGCTCGAGCGCAAAGCCGCCGCCCGTGTCCTTGCACGCAGGCTCCGAGGCGCTTGCTGACTCGGCCCTCGCCCGAGCCGTGGACGCGCGCCGCCAAACGCGGAAGCGCCGCGGCGGTAGCGCGCGCGCGGGCGGCGGCGGCGGCGGCAGCGGCGGTGGCGGGCGGCGGCGCGCGGCGCGCGGCGGCGCGCGGCGCGCGGCGGCGCGCGGCATGGCGCAGCGCGGCATGGCGCAGCGCGCGCGGCAGGCGGCGCGCAGTGCGGTGGCGAGGGCCGATGCGGCGCTGGGCGCCCTGCTCGGGCTGGCGCCGCAGGTGGAGCTGGCCATGACGCTGGGCGTGGGCCCGCGTATCGACGACGCCATTGGGCTGTGCCCGACGCGAGCCACGGGCGAAAGCTTCATGGAACTGGAGGCGCGCTGGCGCGCCTTTGCGAACGAGAAGCTCGTCTACGTGCACTTTATCGCGGTTCTACTCATCCTGCCCGAACTCTTTCGGAAACCTCGCGAAGACATAGGCATGCCCCTCGCACGGCTGTGCGTGAGCATCACATCACATCAGGTCATGCGATTGGTGGCGCGGCGCCATCACCAAATGTACCACATGCTCTTCCTTCTCATGGACCTGAGCATGGCAGCCGTGGATGGCTACTCAGGCCTCGCAAAGCGTTTCGGCCTCCGTCTCGAGGTGACCTTGGTGGCCTTGCTCTTCCATCGGCTCATCGTTATCGTCCTCCTGCACAGGTCCTTCACAGCCGGCCTGGTGCACTTTGCGATTCTGGTGCGCGGCGCCTTTTGCGCGCTCGGCTTCGCGGGGTCCGACATCCCGGCTGCAGGCGTCTCCCAGGTGACCACGTACGGCATCGCTAGTGCCGTCTTCATCGCCACGCTCTATGCGTCCTTCCGCGCCAGGGTTCTTGTCTATGAGCTGCGTGCCACCGAGGCATCCAAGATCTCGCACCTGCACACCATCTTTCACTTCGTCAGCCACGAGTACCGCAACCACTTTTTCGCCGGCGCGCTCGCTCTCGACTCGCTCACTAGCAACCACAGCATGCCAGACTCGGCGCGCCACGATGTCCAGGTGCTCGACAAGGCGCACAAGAATATCTCCGCGCTGATGGAGAACATTTTGCAGCTCGGCCGCATGGACAGCAAGGTCGGCGCCTGGCGTGGCCGCCTCGCGCCGTTTTCCGTCTCGCGCGACCTCGTCTGCGGCCTGCGAAGCTTCGGCCAGGAGCGCGCCGCCGGCGATCCCGACAAGCGCGTGCGCTTTGAAGTCGTCGAGGACCCCAATGTGGCTCAGCTCCCGCTCGCCAAGGGGTCGCTGCAGCTCATTTCCCGCGCACTGCAGAACCTCGTCAGCAACGCGATCAAATTTTCCCCCGATGGAGGTCAAGCCGCCCTTCGCGTGAGCGCCGACCACGACCAGGACCGCCGCCAGGTGCTCCTGCGGTTCATTATTGAGGATAGCGGGCCCGGCATCGCGCCCGACGCGCGCGCGGACATCTTTGAGCCCTTCAAGCGCACGCGCCACGGCTCTGCCATGGACCTTGGCGGCTCTGGCTTTGGGCTCGCCTTCTCCAAGCGCATCGTTGAGTCCTATCCGGACGGCCGCATCCGCATCGTCTCCGAGACTGGCCACGGCGCCATTTTCCACGTCACGCTGCGCCTCCCGCTGCGGACTGTGGGTCCTAGGCGCGCGCGCCATCCACGCCGCGCCTCGCAGCCCGCTGAGTATCTGCCCGGCGTGCCCCACCGCCGAGCGCGCCGCGTCGTCAACCCGGAGCACGTGCGCGTCATGCTTGTGGACGACAGCGCGCTCAACCGTATGATGCTTCGCCATTTCTTAGAGCGTCAAATGGCCAAGGTCAACATCGCCATAAGCATCGACGAAGTTTCCGAGGGCGACGCGGCCGTCGACCTCGTGCGCACGCTCGGCCCGGCCTCCGTCGACGCCATCGCCATGGACCTCTACATGCCCGGCGGCGTCGACGGTCTCCAGGCCACCAAGCGCCTCCGGGACCTCGGTTTTGACAACCCCATCATTCTCGTCACCGGCGAGGAGGACGCCGCGCGGACACTCGACGTTGCGACCGCCGGCTGCGACGCCGTCTGGAATAAGGGCGCGGAGGTCCACGGCCTGCTCGACCTCATGAACCTCACCGTCGCGGACGCGGCTGCCGAGGCAGCCGCCGCCACGACCGAGCCCGCCCCTGAAGCTGCCGCCCTGGGCGCGCCGGACCGCCCTCGTCTTGGCCGCCGCGCCGGCCCTCGCGCGACCGCCGCTCGGCCCTCCCGCGCGCGCACGCGTTCTCCAACCCCGCGCGCCTGACCTCATGTACGTACACACTCCCTGACACCCTAAGGCTAATCATAACAGGCTCACTCTCCGTTGTTGCGAAGTCGCTCCCTTCCCCCCTGGAAACGAGCGCGAGCTTTGATCGATTGACCGTGTTCGCTCTCAACTTCAACCGCCCGCCGTCACCTCGCCGCCCCACCGGCCGGGCGCCCTCAGCCTCTTTCTTTCCATGCACGTGCACATGCACGGCAGGGCCCCGGCCTGCTGCAGCTCCGCCGCCAGCTTGCCGCGGCCTGCGCGCAGCTTCCCGCGCAGCTTGGGCGGCACTCCGGCCGCCAGCTCGCGCGCCAACCTGCGCAGCTTCGCCGATTCCGACTGCGTGCGCGCAGCCGCCGCGGCCACTGCTGGCCACTGCGCGGCGAAAGGGGTTTGCTTGCAGACTTTGCTTGCTTGGCAATGCTTGCAGACTTGGTTTGCTTGCCGAGACTCGGCTCCGCAGCTTTCGTTCACTGCCAGTGTCCATGTCTGACTGTGAGCGACAGGTCAGGCTCACAAGCGCAACGCCTGCGCGCGGTCAGGCGCGGCCGCAAACACCCGAAAGGCTTCCCGGGCAGGCGGCGCGCGGCACGGCGCGGCGCGGCGCTGGCGCGGGCGCGGGCGCGGGCGCGGGCGCGGGCGCGGGCGCGGGCGCGG
>JABLUY010000271.1:0-45505 GCA_013306675.1 Thraustochytrium sp. TN22 | reverse complement strand
GCTTCAAAAGCGCTGCCAGTGCCGCGCCGCGCCGCGCCCGCGCCCGCGCCCGCGCGCAGGGCAGGCCGGCATGCGCAATGAGATGCGCTGCGGCGGCCTCCGGGCAGCAGTGCCGCCTGCAGGTGCTGCAGCAGTCCGACAACTTGGTGACGGACCGCGCGGCGGCGGCCTGCAGCGGCCTGCAGCGGCCTGCAGCGGCCCCGCGGCCGGCGAGGCGGTCCTGGAGCCGGGCGGCGCGGAGATGGCGCTGCGCGTGGTGTCGCTGCTGCCGAGCGCGACGGAGGCGCTGTGCGAGATCGGCGGCGCCAAGCTGCTGGTGGGGCGGTCGCACGAGTGCGACTGGCCGGCGAGCGTGCAGCATGTGCCGGTGCTGACGGCGCAGCGCACGACGTTCACGACGCCGCGGGAGGTGGACGACCAGGTGCGCGCGGCGCTGGCGGCGGGCGATAGCCTGTACACGGTGGACGCGGACCTGCTGCGGTCGCTCAAGCCGGACGTGATCCTGACGCAGAGCCTGTGCCAGGTGTGCTCGATTGACGTGAACGAGGTCGTGCAGCTGGCGCGCCAGCTCGACCCGCGGCCGCGCGTTGTTAGTCTCAACCCGCACACGCTCTCCGAGGTGCTGGACTCGCTCGAGGTCGTGGGCGACGCCGTGGGTCTCGCCCAAGCGGGCCGCGCGGCGCGCGCGCGCTTGCAGGCGCGCGTGGACGCGGCCTGCGCGCGCGCGCGCGCGAGCGGGGCGCCTCGCTTCGCCAACATCGCCTTCGTGGAGTGGCCCGACCCGATTTACGTGGGCGGCCACTGGACGCCCGAGATCCTGCGTCTGGCCGGCGCGCGCCAGGGCGTCAACGACGACCCCGGCAGCAAGTCGTTTGCCATCGAGCCGTCGCGCCTGCAGGACGACGACCCGGACGCCATCATCGTATGCCCGTGCGGACTGGACCTCGACAAGACCCGCGAGCTGACGCGCGAGATGGAGCACTCGGCGTGGTGGCCCGCCTTGCGCGCCGTACGCGAAGGCAACGTCGCGCTCGTGGATGGCAACCAGATGTTCAACCGACCCGGGCCGCGCCTCGTGGAATGCCTCGAGTGGACCGTCGACCTCCTGCACCCGAGCGATCCGGCACGGCCCGGCGCGGCCGCCGAGGGCTTCCCCTGGGCCATGTACGAGCGCCCGGCGCCCGCGTCCCCCAATGCGCAGGCCGCGGCGCGCGAGGCGCGCGAGGCGGCCGAGGCAAAGCGCCTCGGCGACATTGAGGACCTCCACCGGGCCGCCATGGCACAGGGCGAGAAGATGTACACGGACCCGGAGACCGGCTACATGGTCTTCACGGCGCAGGCCGCCCTGGACCGCGGGTCCTGCTGCGGCCGCGCCTGCCGCCACTGCCCGTATGGCCACTACATGGTGCCGGCGGACCAGCGCAAGCTCCACCGCCAGGACCCCATCCTGGAGCCGCGCCTGCTGCGCGCCAAGCCCGTGCCGCGCAAGGCCAGGGGCCAGCCCGCTGACCCTGACGCGCGCCTGCGCGTGGTCTTTTGGAGCGGCGGCAAGGACTCCTACCTGACCTACCACAAGCTGCGCGAGCAGCTCGAGGCCGCGGCGCCGGCCGCATCGCACGCCGGCGACCGCCTCGTGCTCCTCAACACCTTCGACCCGGAGTCCAACGTTGTCCCGGAACAGGACATTGCGCTCCCAGACATCATGGACCAGGCGCGGGCACTCGACACGGACCTTTTGATCGTGCCGCTGCCGCGCGCAAGCCCAAACACCGACTACGTCACAACTGTCGAGGCCGCTCTCGCCTACCTGCTCTCGGCCTACGGCTTCCAGCAGGACCAGACCACGCTCGTCTTCGGGGACCTGCACCTGGAGGACATTCGCGCGTGGCGCGCGGCCAACTTCGCGGCCTGGACCTGCGAGTTCCCGCTTTTCAAGGTCCCCTACGCGGACCTGCAGGCGCTCCTGTGGGACTGCCTCACAAAGGACGAGGCCTCCGTCGTGGTCTCCGCCTGTTCTGGCAAGCCCTCTGAAGAGCTGGGCGTCGGCACGCCCTACACGCCTGAGCTTGTCCGCTCCCTCGAGGCCCTGCCCGACGGGCCCGACGCCTTTGGCGAGTGCGGCGAGTTCCACACGCACGTCCAGTTCGCGCCTCGCCAGCGTCGACCGCGCGCGCGCCGCTCCTCCTCCAAGTCCTCGTCATCTTGATGAACTTGAAGCCAAGTTGGTGCCTTGCAGTTAGGCCTAAAAAGAGAACCAACATTTCCTTGGTGGCCGCGAGGGGGGGTGGGGAGCTTGCAGACCCGGCCAGTGACCATGAAACCCAAGGCGTGCTTCCTGCTGCGACGGCAGCTGCGCGTGCGACTCCGACTCGCCGGCCGCCCGGCGTCGACGCCCCGGAGCGAGCCTAGAGCGCTCGCTGGCGCGACCTCGCTGCTCGTCGTGTCCGGCACCTTGGTCGCGATCCCCACGTCGCGGCTCCTCCCCGCCAGCAAACGAGCATCGCGCCGGGCACAGGCGCGCAGGTGCTGCGCTTGGCGGCGCTTGGCGGCGCGGCGCTGCGGCAGAGCGCAGCGCGCCGTGCCGCCGCGCGGCATCGGGGGGGCTGCGCCGCTGCGGGTCGCCCGTCAGCCGGCCGCCGGAACCGCCACGCGCGGCGACCCGACGTACGCCAGGCAGGTGGCCGGCCTGGCCTGCGCGGCGTCGACATGGCGCAGCCCGGGGCGGCGCGGGAGGACGCCGCCCCTGCCTACGACGCGCATCTTGGCCAGACCGGGCCGGACGCCGCGACGGCGCCGACGGACCCGGTCCCCGTGCCTGTGAACCCGGTAAACGGCGCGCAAGGTGCAAACGGCGCGCAAGGTGCAGACGCAGCGGGAATCGCACGAGCTCCGCCGCCAGCGCCGCCAGCAGCGCTGGCCTCGGCCGCGACAGTGCCTTCTGAGGGGCTTTCAGAAGGCACAGACGCCAAGAGCCCGACCAAGGCCGCCTCAGAGGCCGCGCTGCCCAAAATGGTGCAGTGGGACGCGGACGCGCCGCTGCACGGGGGTGCCGGGCCCGAGGAGGCCAAACGCGTGCTACGCACGCAGAGCGTGATGGCTTCGGTGCAGAAACGGCTCAACAGCGCGGAGATGGGCGGACCCAACATCGAGCAGCTAACGCCCGTGCCCAAGGTCTCGAGTATGGCACCGCCGACCGGGGACGACGCCACGATGCGCAGCCTGAAGCGGCCCCGCAGCCGGCTCGAGATGAAGATGGCGCACCACCTGGAGCAGAACAGGCAGCGCACGTGCTGGTGTCTCTGCAACCGGGCTGCGCAGTTCCGTCTGCGCGACGCCATCGTGGTGCCCTTTGGCGTCGTGGTCCTCCTTGGCGCCATCATCATCATCGTGGTGCAGAACAGCTTCACCCGAGAGATCCAGGACATGTACCGCGTGTCGTGCAACGAGACGACCGAGGCGCTTATCGTGGACTCGATCCGCTTCGAGCTCAACAGCAGCAAGATCATGCTCGCGTCCTCGCTCGGGTCGGTCGTGCGCGACATCAGTCGCAGCGTCGTGTCGGACTCCTTCTCGGTGATCGTGTCGGCGCTGACGCTGCTCGACGCGCTGGTGCAGACCGGCACGACGGGCGTGCTTCGGGATCGGCTCACTGCGAGCATGCTCTTCCAGAACCTAAATTCCACCTTTGTCCCGCTCGTGGCAGGCGCTGCCGTCGTCTACATCGAAGGCAGTGAACCAGCCACAATCGACGACGACAACGTCACCTTTGTGTCGTACATCTTCAACCGCACGGCCGGCGATGCCTACCTGCTGTCCACCTTCGCCGACGACGACTCGCGCAACTTGACGATCGCGCCTGTGGACCGAGCGACCGGGCTACCGTCCTCGGCGGGCGAGCAGCTGCCCTTGCTGGACTTTTCCGACGCCGGACTCGCCGCACAGGTGACAGTCATGACGCGAGCTGGCATCGGCGCGCCCAGCTACGCGGCCTACACCAACTTTGGTACGTGGCTCTACAGCGATGTCCTGCCCGCGACAATGCGCTACGGTTTCATGCTCACCTGGCCCATCAACTTTTGCGGCAACTACACGTGCCTGAGCGGCTTTTTGCAGACCAATGTGCTTTCCGCGGACCTCTCGGGGCTGAGCGCCGCGAATCTGATGGTACTGCAGAACGAGAGCAATACGACGCGGTCGAACTGCCCGCTTTGTGCGCAGTACTTTTACGTTGTGCGTCCCATCGACCAGGTTGAGTCGGATCTGTTCGATGCGGAGACCGGCGAGGACCAGACGGGCCTGCTGCTGGCCGGTGCGGTGAACGGCACGGCGCTTGCCATCGATGGGCCCGCCTATGCAGTCAACTACACCGGAAGCGAGGTCGTCCGCAACTACACGCGCTACATTGACTCACTTGACCCGGGCCCGCTCGATGCCAACACAGTGGTCTTCGATGCCGTCACGGGCGAGGACTGCCTCACCAACGTGAACCGTGAGCTCAACGAGGAGGCGCTCGAGGCGCTCTATGACCACTGCGTGATCCTCTCGTATGTATCGATCGAAGGCACGTCCGATGACCCGGCCTTTCCTGCGTTCGAGCCGTTCCTGTGGCGCGCCGTCGTGGCCATGCCGGCCACCTGGGCACTGATCAACTACACGGACGCCTTGCAGGCGTCGCGCCAGGAGATCGACGCCATCACCGACGTCACAGACGATCGAGTGGCGCTGCTGGCCGTGGTGAGCGCCATTGTGGCGGCCGTGCTCATCATTGCGACGCTCGCCATCTCCTTTGTGATTGCCTCGCTGCTCTCGCGGCCCATTCGCCGGCTCACCAAGGAACTCAACCGGCTCACCAAGCTGGAGTTCGGCCAAGGCGAGACGCTGCTGGCGGCCGCTGACCGCTCGCGCATCAAGGAGGTGGCCAGCACGCAGCGCGCCTTTGCCAAAATGTACTATGCGCTCGAGACCTTTGCGCGGTTCGTGCCGGCCACCGTGGTACGCAAGATCGTGCAGTCCAAGCGCGGCCGCAGACTCAACGTCCAGTCCAAAATAGTCACCACCATGTTCTCCGACATCCAAGGCTTCACCACCATCGCGGAGAAGCTCGACCGCCTTGACCTCATGTACCTCATCACGCGCTACCTCACCGCCATGACGGCCATCGTGGAGCAGTACGAGGGCGTCGTCGCGGAGATCCAGGGTGACGGTCTGCTGGCCTTTTGGAATACGCCCGACGACGTCGACGAGCACGCCGCCAAGGCGCTCTCCGCCGCCATCGCGCAGCAGCAGTACCTGCAGTACCTCTCGCAGCAGTTCCAGGAGGAGTTTCGTGCCAAGTACGACCTCGGCGACTTTCGCGTGCGCATCGGCGTGCACACCGGTCCGGTACTGACAGGCACCATTGGTTCGCTCACCAAGTACAAGTTTGGCAGCCTTGGCGATGCCGTCAACATGGCGAGCCGCCTCGAGGGCCTCTCAAAGCTCTACGGCACTCAGATCATTTGCTCCGAGGATACGCTCGCGTCTTGCTCATTTCGCGACGCCTTTGTGCTGCGCGAGCTCGACCTTGTGCAAGTAAAGGGCAAGCATCAGGCCGCGAAGATCTATGAGGTCGTCATGCAGCGCGAGCCCATCGAGTGCAAGTTTATGCCACCCTACGTGGCGCAGGACGATGACGTGGCGGACGACGAGGATGACGAGGAGGAGGAAGCCTACGCGGCCGGTCACCACCGGAGCGGAAGAGAGGCGGACTCGAGCGCGCGCGCTGCGCGTGAATCTACGAGCCAGAGCCACGGGCAAGGCGGCGACGAGGACGGCCTGCCCTGGACGACACTGCACCAGGGTGCAGCTGCCGCGGGTGTCACGGGCGCAACATCGCCTCGGGCGCAACGTCGCCTCCCTCTCGGCCAGAGTGGTCGTCTCTTCAAGGCGTTTCGACCGGTCTGGCGGGGGGAGTCAACTCTCAAGAAGAGCGCCACAGCAGACCTGGAGATGGTGGCCGGGGGCAGCCAGGCCAGTGGCAGGAGCACCGGAAGCAGCGGCAAGCGTAGTCCGCGTCAGCGCCGCTTGGACGAGATCAAGAGCTTCCACCCGTTGAGCCCTGAGGTGCAGATGGAACGTGAGGTTGAGCGCATCGAGGCCTACGAAGAGGCCTTGCATGCTTTCCAGGCCGGTCGCTTTCGCGATGCGGAACGCCGTCTTCTGCGTGAGGTGCCAAACACCACATCTATGGATGCTGCCGAAGCGCTCCTGCTCGACCGTGTCCGCGAACAGCTTGCACATTTCCACACCGATGAGATTGACGCCGTCGCGCTAGGCTGGACGGGCGTCAACACCTTGGCCTCCAAGAGCTTCTGAAGAGGCTTTTGAGAATAAAGAAGAGAGTGTTTGTCTGGCTGGAGCTCTACCTGGGTTCTTGAGTGGTGGGTTCTTTGACCTCTTCTGTTCCTGCCGTGACCCTGCAAAGGCAGGCCGCGACGCCGAAGCGCTCCTGCTCGACCGTGTCCGCGAACAGCTCGCACGTTTTCACACCGATGAGATTGACGCCGTCGCGCTAGCTAGGCTGTGGACGGGCGTCAACACCTTGGCCTCCAAGAGCTTATGAAGTTGCTTTTGAGAATAAAGAAGAGAGTGTTTGTTTGTCTGGCTGGCTGGAGACCTATCTGGGTTCTTGAGTGGTGAGTTCTTTGACCTTTTCTGTCCCTGCCGTGACCTTGCAAAGGCAGGCCGCGACGCCCGAAGCGAGTGGAGGTGCAGAATGCTCGCCACTCTCGCGACGCACCTCCTCATCGCCGTTCCCAACGCCGTGGCCGTGGAGGAGAGCGGTTTTCCTCGATGTGGCGATCGCGCGCACCGTGGCGATTGGGCTCGAAACGGGAACCGCGCTCGTCATGGCCACCGCTGCTTTTACTTCGGTAGGCTTCACGACCCGTCCTGGCCGGGGTCCATCTGCTGTAGGAGTTGTTGTAGTTGCTGCTGCTGTTGCTGCTACTGCTGCGGCTGCTGCGGGGGCAGCGCATGGCGTCGCTCTCTGTGTAGCGCTCGCGCTCCCCCCCATTGGCACGTGAGTCACGGTTTAGGGGGGGTGCCCCGGTCGCTGGCCTGGAACGGGCCAGCGTTCGTTTGCTGCTGTCAAGCCGTGGCCCAGGCTTCCAGCTCTTCGAATCTCTCACGTTTTGCGAGGAATCTGCATGCGAGTCGCTCTTCGGACTCGCACGGTGTCTATCGTGGGAGGTATGCCGCCGAGCACGCTTCTCGTCATTCGAGGAAATCTTCCGCTTTCCTAACGCAGAACTTTGCGCCCGACTTGGAGGATGCTGGAGTGCCTTGTCGGAAGCCTGGGCCCCGTGTTGGATGGTCTGAGGGCCGCACCGAAACGACTCTGGGTGACGCCTCGGGCATGCACTGCCGGGCTTTGCTTGGCACCCCTGCAAGCTAAGGAAGTTTAGACAAAGCTCGCTAGAAAACGGGAACGGCGGGGATTCCAGTCGCTTCTGCAAAACGCGCCATGCGGGAGGAAGCGTATGGTTCGGTTCGCTTCTCATGTCTGTGTTCGTGCAAAGCGACTCAAGCTCATCTTGAATCCGTAACAGTGCGTTCGAGGCGAGAAGGCACTGGACTGACGTGGAATGGGGATCGAAAATTGCGTGCCATAAGGCGACCAAATGCTCATCGAGGGTCTCCTCGACAGTCTTTGCAAGCCTGATCGGGAGCATACCGCGCGTTAAAATGGCGAGGTGCCGATGGAAACGGCAGCATGTACCCCCCCATACGCTGGAGCAGAGACTTGCCGCAACCTCGCTGGAGCCGAGAGCAGCCGCTGCCAGCGCGAGGTAGATGATGGCACCACGCAACGCTTCCTTCAAGTGTGCGCCGAGGAACAGCAAGGTCGCACGAGAGGCTGTGCCCATCACGGACTGGCGGCTAAAGCTCCGGAGGCGCAGGTGCGCTGGGGGGGCTGCTGACTTGATGCCGATTTCCCGTGTCAGCAAACCTAGCGCATCGGGATCACCGCGGTCATCAAGTTGCATCCTGGCTACGTAGTTTGCGAAGGCATTACGAGCAGGAATGGTGAACGGGCCCTTTTCGCCGTGGTGTGACTGCGGCGCAGATGCCTGCGGCGCAGATGACTGCGGCGCAGATGACTGCGGCGCAGATGATTGCGGCGCAGATGACTGCGGCGCAGAGATGGGGCTCGGCGCTGCCTCCGTCTCCGCTGCGCAGGGCGTCTCCGTGGACTCCTGTTGCAGCTGCTGTTGCAGCTCCCGCGGCGGCAGACGCTGTGGCTGCTGCTCTAGGTGCTGCGTCTGTTGCGTCAGTTCGCTGCAAGGAGTTTTGGCCGCTTGCTCCTCTGCCATTTCCACTCCAGCTTCCGAGCCCGAGTCTCTGGCTCCGTCGACTCCGTCGCGCACGGTCTCCTCGGCGGTGGCCCCGACCGCGCTTGAGTCGCCGTCGCCCAACTTGGCGAGCATCGCCTCCAGCGTCGCCCGGGCCGGGTTGTCGGGCGCCAGGCTCGCCAGCACACGCTGCATGCCCTCCCTCCGCGCATCCTCCTCGTCCATGCTCCCCGCCGCGCAGCCTGGGCGTGCGGCGGGCGGGCGCGCGCGCAGGACTTTGATTTTGCTGGCTGCTCGTTGGTTTGCCTGTTTTGTTCTTTCCTTCTTTGCCTCTCACATGTCAGTTGCAGGTCAAGTTGTTTTCCGTCTTCAAGTTGGCCTTCTTTTGTACTTGTATATTTCGCATTGTCGTGCACGCTATCTAAAAATCCCTGCGCGCGCATTCTCTCATCCTGGCTGCGGCGCGGGCGACAAACCTTCTTCTCCTTCTTCCACGGTCGAGTCCGGCGCCCTGGCAGCCTCGCGCAGCGTGGTTCGCTCGCTCGCGCAAGGTAGCTCGCCTGGTCGCTCTGCTCGCTTGCTTGCTTGCTTGCGTAGCTAGCTCGCCAAAATGGCGGCCGAGGATGGGGACGCGGCCGTGGCGTTCTTCCGCGACCTGCTGCGCTTCCGCACGGTGTCGGCGGAGGGCCCTGTGACGGGGTCGTACCGCGAGTGCGTGGCGTGGCTGGAGGCGCGCGTCAAGGAAATGGTGCCGCTCGCCACGACGCAGGTGGTCGAGGCCGTGGAGAGCAAGCCCGTGCTCGTGGTGGGCCTCCAAGGGTCGGAGCCCGAGCTGGAGTCCGTCGTGCTGAACTCGCACTACGACGTGGTGCCGGCCATGGAAAAGTACTGGGACGTAGACCCGTGGGCGGCCGTGGAGAAGGACGGCCGCATCTACGGGCGGGGCACGCAGGACATGAAGTGCGTGTGCGCGCAGTACGTGCTCTCGCTGGCGCGTCGCTACCGCGAGGCGCTCGCGGAGGCGGGCGGCGACGCAGCCCAGGTCAAGCACCTCTTCAAGCGCACGGTGTGGCTCACCTTCGTGCCGGATGAGGAGATTGGCGGCAAGGACGGCATGGGCGCCTTCATCAAGGCGGGCCACTTCGAGCGCCTCTTCGGCAAGGTGGGCGTCGCGCTCGACGAGGGCCTGGCCAACGACCAGGACGAGCGCCAGTACACGGTCTTTTACGGCGAGCGCATGCCCATGTGGATCCTGGTCAAGGCGGAGGGCCCGACGGGCCACGGGAGCCGCTTCATTAAGAACACGGCCGTCGAGAAGCTGCTCAAGATGGCCGAGAAGGCCTTCACGCTGCGCCGCGAACAGGAGGCCATTCTCGGCGGCACGGGGGACGGCTGCAAGCACTGCGAGGCCAAGAAGCTCGGCGACGTGCTCACCATCAACCTCACCGTGCTGCAGGCCGGCGTCTCCACGGACGGCGGCCAGTCCTTCGCGCTCAACGTCATCCCGACCTCGGCCATGGCCGGCTTTGACATTCGCGTGCCGGTTACCACACCCATCAAGGAGGTTCGCAAGATGCTTGACGACTGGTGCGCCGAGGAGGGCATGAGTTGGATGTTCGACCCCAAGACTGGCCACGACGATCGCGATATCCACGCCGTGTCCTCCATCAGCGACGACGACGAGTGGTGGAGCGTCTTCCGCGACGCCGTCAAGGACGCCGGCATCAAGGTGGCGCCCGAGATCTTCCCGGCTGGCACCGACTCCCGCTTCATTCGTGTGCTCAACATCCCGGCCTTTGGCTTCTCCCCCATGGCGCGCTCTCCGGTCCTCCTGCACGAGCACAACGAGTACATCGACCGTGCTGTCTTCCTCGAGGGCATTGACGTCTATGACAAGGTCATCCCGGCTCTGGCCAACCACTGATTGCGTTCTTGCATTCCCTTCCCAAGGAAAGCCGAACTGATGAGGAGAGTCACACAGCCAAGGTGTTGTAGCCATGCGTGCGGCTGTGCCATACATACAATGTACGGAGATGCCGTGCAACGAACGAAGGTCATGCAGTCAACTGCATTGAAAGTCATGCAACATATATTGGTTCCCTTCCAGTCTTGCCGCCCAACTGTTTGGGTATGAGCGCGAGGACTCGATCATGCAGAGCCTTGAGCTTGCTTGCAACCTTACGTGCTGACCGGCGGGCTGACGAGGATCACGGCGTCGCCGCGCACGAAGAGCAGCTCCTTTTCCCTCGTCTCCTACGCGCGAGTCCGTCAGTCTCTTTGGTGCATCAATCGGCGGTGCCTTAAGACTAGTCGATCGTGAACGTACCACCTCGTCGCTATCTTTGTCCTTGCGGATGGTCTCCTGCACGTCGCCCAGGATCATGTTGAGATGCTGATCAAAGGCCTGCGTTTGCGTCCTCCCGTCAGGTTGGTTAGCCTACCGCTCGGATCCAAGGTTGCCCGTCGCCTGCGAGCGAGCCCGTCCTCTCGTCCGCGCCTCTGCGCCGCGCCACGCGCGCGCGCGCGCGCACGTGCGCAGCCTCGCGCGGTCGCGCGGCCAACGAACGACGACCCGCCGCGCGTGGCGGCGGTCGCCATGATCCGCCTCGCCATGGCGGCGCTCTTGACGTACGTGCAGCTTGCCGCGGAGCTCCCTGCCGCCGCGGCACTTGACGAAGACGCGCTCATCGATGCTGAGCGCCACCACGTCCAGCGGCTTGCGCACGGCCGACATGGCGGCGGCGACAATTAGCAGGCAAAAGCAACGTTGCGGCTCTGCTTCTTGGCCGGGCGCTCACCAGTGTAGTGCGGCGGCGGCCAACTTGAAGGAGAGCAAGGTCAAGCAAGGCAAGGGCTCGAAGATGGTGGGCGTCTTCGGCGCTGCCAGGCGCGCAGGCAGGCAGGCCAGACAGGCAGGCAGCCGCAGCGTGTGTGCGTTCGTTTATTTACTTGTTACCACGGTCAAATCAAATCAAACTTGCATCAGATGAGATCAGATCGGATCAGATCGGATCAGATGAAGAGGTCGAGGTAGGTGTTGTCGTAGTTGTTGCGCACAGTGCGGAGGTCCTCCGGCTTGGAAAGCGTCTCGATGAGATTCTGCTTGCGCATGGCGAGGTCCTTGGCCGGAGGCGTCTCATAGTCGGGCGCGAGGCGAGGGTAGACGGGGATGAGCTTCTCGCCGGAGTAGACGTAGAGGTTGTTGTAGATGCGCCAGTAGACCTCGCGCACGCGGCGCGCCGGGTGAAAGAGGCCCTGGAGCACATAGAGGAAAACGATGTGCGCGCCGAGCGAGACGCGAATACCCTCGATGGCCTCGAAGACGGCACCGATCACGTGCGGGGAATCCTCGAAGATGTTGGGCCAGACGAAGTTGAGTAGGTGTACGAGGGCGTCCTCGCAGCCGGCGCCGTAGACGCCGAGCGCAAGGTGCTTGACGACGGCGCAGGCGGTCTGGCGGTGCACGGCGTCGCGCTGGCAGAGCGCGTCGGTGAGCAGCGTGACGACGCTGTAAATGTAGTCCTTGGAGGCCTCGCCAATGTACTGAAAGAGGAAGCTGAGGGACTTGAGCACGCCGTGCTGTACGTTGGAGTCGGTGAAGCGGTAGTCTGTAAGTAGCGCCGGGATGACGGTGAAGGGCCCGCAGGACTCGGCGACGACGGCCAGGCCGACGGTGGAGCAGACGCGCGAGGAGCGGTCCGAGACCTTGAGGTTATTGAGCAGCGCGTGCGTGATGTCCTGCGGGCCAATGGCCTCCGCGATGGAGCCAAAGGTGGCAACGGCGGCGCGGCGAATGGACTTTTGCTTGGCGCGCAGCAGCTCGATGAGCTCGAAGCAGATACGCATCCACTCTCGCGCCGGGACCTGCTCGGGCGCGCGGGCCGCGACGCGGCCCACGAGTGCGATGGCGTTCTCCTGCACCCTGGCGTTCTGGTTCTTGAGAATGGGCGTGACGCGCGGCAGCAGGTCCTTGATAGGCGGCGCCATTTTGGACATGCCGATGGAGGAAACGATGCCGGTGAGACCACCGATGATGGAGCCGAGCACCGCCGGGTACTCCTCGCCGAGGTTCTCAAAGAGCACCACGCTCAGGTGCGCCATGAGCTGGTCCTCAGCGCAGAGCTTGAGCAGCGGCGCGATGCGCGCGCAGAGGTCGGCGGCTTGCGCGCGAATGACGGCGTCCTTGGAGTTGAGGCGGAACTTGATGGTGCCGGCAATCTGCGCCAAGTACGGCTTGCTGCGCTCGCCGAGCGCGTCTAGGATGGTGCCGAGGCCGGCCAGGATGGCGGCGGACTCGCGGTCGACCTGGCGTGCGTCCGCGTTGCTGCGCGCGGCGACCGAGCCCTGCTCCTGGAAGCTGTACATGGCGCCGTCCACGAGGCGCTGCTCGAGGTTGAGCGAGATGTCCGTGGTGCCGAGGTCGGCGACGATCTCGCGCAGCGCGTCCATCACCATGCGCCGGTACGCCTCGTTCTCGTCCTTGAGGTCGTCCACGATGCGCTCGATGACGTCCGCGGCGCCCAGCTTGGCCGCCAGCGCCACGGTGGTCTCCACGACCGGCTTGGCGTTGCGGCGGTCGAGCGCCATGCGGCGGATCCAGAAGCTGCGAAAGAACTCCGGGCAAACGCTCTCGCGTAGGTACTGCGCCGTGAGGCCATCGCTCGCGATGCAGTGGCGCAGAACCAGCAGGCAGATCTTGCGCATCTCATCGTCGGACGACTTGAACTCGCGGATGAGGATGACCATGACCTCCTTGGCAAAGTATCCAGCGTACTCGTCGTCGTCGAAGAGCGGGATGAGCGCGCCGATGGCCTTGAGAAAGGCCGCCAGCACGCGGCCCTGGTGCGAGCGCACGCCGTGCCAGAGAGGCTCCAGAACGGCGTCGAAGGACTCGATGCCGTACGGGTGCGCGGCCTCGGCCAGCGCGGCCAGCGCCAGCGCTGTCATGAGACGCACCTGCGTGACCTTGTCGGAGAGTCCGGCCTTGACGATATCGACCAGGCTCGTCAGGTGCGGCAGGACGGCGCAACCCATGAGAATCGGGATCTGCTGCACGATCTTGGCACCGGTGTGGCGCGCGTGCCAGGACTTGCTGGCGCACACCGCGCGGAGAAAGGGCACCAGGCTGGCGATACCCATGGCCGAGGCCACCACAGCAAAGGCGCGCGCCGTTGTGTTACGCACGTACTCGTTGCCGTGATCCACGTCGGGACGCAGCGCGGCCACCATGGCCGGCACGCCGGCCGCCTTGCTCAGGTTGGCCACGATCTCGCGGCCCTCGGCGCGCGCAAAGTAGTCCTGGTCGATGAGCAGGGGCTCCACCACAACGAGGATCTTGTGCACAAAGGGGCAGACCAGGTCGTCGAGCCGGTGCAGCACGCGGTTGATGACCTTGACCAGCAGGTGGCGCTGCTGTTCCTCAAGCGTCGGGCTCATCATCATGGGCAGGATCTGGTTGAAGAGGGTAGCGGCGCCCAGGTCGCACGCCTTGCGCGAGATGTGCCGCAGCGCCACCTTGCGCTGCGCCGGCGTACCGTCCAGGATGCGCTGCAGCAGTGTCGTCACGTACTCTTCGGGTGGCGCGCTCTCGTCGAGGGTGGCCGGCCCGCCATCGGCCGCACTCGCGTCTTCGGCGCCGCTCATGGTCAGGATGTTGGCCGCCACGGCCTCTGCCTCGCGCCGGACCGGCTTGTATGAGTCTGGCGGCGCTACGATCGTGTAGCCCTCCTTCGGCAGCATCGCGTCCAGCTCCTCGTCCGATAGCGGCCGGTTGCGCGCCGCCAATTCGCGCTCCGCGCGTGTCTGTGTCGTGGCGCTTGTCATCACCGAGGCGCCGGCCTCGGACGCCGTGTCGTCGTTCGCTGCAGCCGCGGGGGCGGCAGTGGTGGTGGGGGCTGACTCGGTGGCCGTAGCCGTCTCCACGCGCTCTGCCTCGGGCGGCGCCGCGTCCCAGCGGTTGCGCCGGCGCGGCTTTTGCGTCGTCGTCGTCGTCGTCGTCGTCGTCGTCGTCGTCGCGGCGCCCTTGCCCTCCGCGCCGGGGCGCGCCTCGTTGTCGGAGCTCATGTAGGCCTCCGTGGCGCTGGCAGCGGCCGCGTCGCTCGCCTCGTCCTCGCCGGCCTCGTCCCAGCGCCTTCGCTTGCGGCGCGGCTGCACGGGCGCGGCGGCGTCCGCGTCGCGCGTCTTCGGCTTGGGCGGCGCCAGTGGCTCCTGGCGCTCCTCCTCGTCCGGGCCGCGCTGCATCTGGTGCCTACGCTCCTGCTGCATCTGCGCCTTTTCAGCCTGCACGCGCGCCATGCGCTCCGCGTAGGTCTCCTCGCCTCGCTCGAGCTCCTCGCTGCGCTCGTATCGCTTCTTCTGATACTCTGACTCCTGGTCATAGACGCGCGTGCTCTGCGTGCCGGAGGCCTTCTCCAGGTGCTCGCGCACCGCCTCTGCATCATCCGCCTCCTCCAGCGCCTTTTGCGCCTGCGCGTGCTGGAAGGCCGGGTGCGACGCGCCGCGCAGCGCGCCCAGGTCTTTGATCTCGTGCTTATCCCCCATGGCGCCCGCGCCCGCGCCCGCGCCCGCGCCCGCGCTCTGCGTCCGCCGCGCCCACCGCGCCGGCCAGCCCGTCCTCCGCCCGCGCGCCAGCCGCGCGCGACGCTCCGACCGACCGATTGATTGATCGTTTGGTGCTCGACCGATCGGGCGCCCATTCAAACTCGCGCAAGTGGGGAATGCGCAAGTGGGCCTCGGCGCCCGCAAGTCGCGCTCCCGCGCGCCGCACTGCCGCGCGCGCTTCGGCGCCGCCGCATAACCAACTTACAGCGACCTCGCTCTAGTAGAGTACGACTAGCTAGCAGGCTATCCGCCCTTCAACTGGAACCTCGGGGTCGCCGTTGAAAAAAAAATAAAATGGGGCGGCCCACCGCGGCGAGGACGCACCAGGGGCATCTTGACCGCCGCGCCGAGACCGCGCCAAATCCGGCCTCTCCGTGGGTCTGGCCTAAACAGTTTTTGAAAAGGCCTATCAAACGTGTTCCTTCTGCTTCTGACCGCCAACCAGACTGGCGGGGCGGCGGGCGGCGTGCGGGGCGGCGTGCGGCGTGCGGCAGAGCGCGCGTGTGGCGCGCGCGTAGGCGCGTAGCGTGAAGCGCACAGGAGTGACTTCAAAGCGCATTGATGAGGTGGGGCTCATGCGACTGCAAGAAGGGGCCGTGCCCGAGCTGTCCGGAGGAGTGCAGGGTCCACTGCTCGAGCTGCCTCCCGGCTGACGGCCCGAGGAAGCGAGGCCGGCCACGAGGCTCAAGCCAGAAGGGCAAAAGGGTCAAGGTACGAGCCTCGACCCTGCGAGGCGCAGCTCCGGCTAAGGGCACCCTCGCAGAAGTCGCGGAGCATCAAGAACTCGTCGTCCCACGCGAGGAGGAGACCATCGCCACGCTGCGGACCGTGCGCAGCCTCTTCCACCAGTTCGGCATGCCAGAGACTTCCTTGCATACCATTCCTGCCTCCGCTTTGCGGAAGCTCGGCAGCTCTGGGATGGACTCCAAGAAGTGGTCGCGTCTCGTCGGCTTGTGCAGATCGATCGCCAACCAGACTGCTGCTATCGTCTGCGGCGGGTGCGACGAGGCCACCACGCAGCTCATCGAGGACACCAGCCTGGCGATGCTCAAGTCAATCAAGGCCAAGCCTGTCTCGGACGAGGCCTCTGTCGCGATTGTGCAGAGCCTGATCGTGGTGGCCTTCAAGGCCCCCAAGGCGTCGCTGGAGCGGCGCGCGACGCGGGCCGCGCTGGCATCGGGCATGAACCGCTTCGAGATCGCTCGGGCTGCGTCAGAGATCCTCGGCGAGGACGTCCGTCCGTGGCATGACTCGTCTCACCAAAAAGCCCTCGACGACCTGGACGCTCTTGTGAGCACCGGCCGGTTGCAAACGACGAAGTACTCTCGCCAAAACTTCAATCCAGATGTGGTGCTCGATGCCATGGCCTTCTTTCTGGACGACAGCAACGTGAGCCTGCTCAGCTGGGGCACCAAAACAATTCAGCTGAGCTCGACTGAGACGGTGAAGATCCCGGCACTGGTGAGGAAGCGCACTCGCAGGCGCCTGATCGACGACTACCACAACTACTTCCGCGAGTCTCAGACTCGGAGTACACCTGGCGGCTCAGATGGTGCGTACGCTGCGTCAGGAGCCGCGCATCCCCCCTCTCGGGGCGGCCACGCGCGAGAAGAGCAACTCAACGACGTGCGTCTTCAGGGCGGCGACGCTGAGCCCCTCGAGCTGAGCGGTTCTCCAGGGGTGGGCGACACACTGCACGCCGTCGGAGATGCCCCAGCCGTCCACGCCAGCGGCGGCGCCACTATCCACGAGGCGCGTCCCCGGCTTGTCGGCCGGACCTTGTGCTACGAAATGCTGAAGGCAATCACCACCGGCGAGAAGCGCGCGCTCACGGCGGTCAACTACATGATGGGTGAGCTCATCTACGACAACTTCGTGCGGATTGAGGAGATAATCCAGCAGTATACCGCGCCGAACGAGAGAAAGACCCTCTCCTACCTTGCAATGCTCGCGTCCAACTTTCTCAAGACGCAGTACATCCTGCACGTCGTCCGTGATGACGACGAGGTTTGCACGCACGGCTTGTCGTATGCTCTCGCTCGGCCGGATCCAGGCACGCAGAAGAAGATGACGATGGCCTGCAACGGCTGCAAATTCGTGCCATACTTCTTCGACCTGCTGCGCAAGTCCGTGCAGGCCGCCGACATTCGCTACAGCGACGAGTTTGACGCGGAGCACGCTCTCAGCGCAGTCAGGCGCTGTGAGAAGCTGACTCGCCTCTGGCGGGGCCAGTGTGCACGTGTCGCCAACCAGCGGCTTCGCATCAGCCACATCGAGGGGGAGATGAGGAGAAACGCGGAGGAGAACAAGTGGGAGAAGCCGCGCGAGGTCATCGTGGTGATGGACTTCAAGATGAAGTTCCAGCCGATCTACTACCGCCAGAAATCGGTCGAGCACTTCGGCAAGCGTGGCATCTCATGGCACGGCTTCATGGTGATGTTCTTCGTCTACGATCCCGTCAAGAAGCGCGTCAACGAAGAGCCAGAGCTGGTCTATCTGGATCAGATTCTCGAGACGGACAACCTGCAAAATGGCATCACAGTCGCCGCGCTCCTCGAGCTTTTCCTCCTTCAGCTCAAGGTTTACCCGGCTTTCGATCAGGTGGAGTCGGTCACGATGCAGAGTGACAACGCAAAGTGCTACCACGCGAGCACGCTCATTGCTTCGATGCCGTACATCTCCCTGGCCACCGGCGTCAACATCCGCCGCTACCTCCACACCGAGTCGTGCGATGGCAAGTGCTCCATCGACGCGCATTTCGCGAACGCCATGCGTCACGTGAACAAGTACGTGGCGGAAGGCCACAACGTCACGGCGCCCAGAGAGCTCTTTCGAGCGCTCACATCCGCGCGCGGGATCGACAACACCTTCGTGCAGCTCGTCGACATCGATCGTGCGATGCTGGGCCGCAGAATGGAGCGCTACGCAAACCTCCTTGCTGCGGTCGGGCGCGTATCGCGACAGAACGAAATCGAGTTCTGCGCAATGCCTGATGGCGAGCATGCGGGCAGAGCTTCTTTGAACCCCGAAGATCCCTTCTCATGGGCCGGAGTCTTCGAGCTGCAAACCTGGGAGTACTCGAAAATCGGCACGGCCGTTGTCTTCGAGCTGGACGGGCGCACACAGACCGTCAAGCTCACGCGCGGCGACGTGCGCGACATCAACGCCGACGACACTCCTGGCAACAACGGCGGCAACAACGACGACAGTGAGGATGACGACGAGAACAGCCCGATAGTAAGCTCTTCCAGCGCAGAGCCTCTTTTTGCCCGCGCCGGCCTTACATGTTTTGGCGCCGCTGCGACTGGTGCAGACGTACCATCCCTCCTCAGGCACGAGGAGCGCATCAGGAGGGAGCGCATGAACAGCGCGCAGCAGTCAGTAAACGGTCTGCAGGCAACGTCCCTCGCTCGCCATGTGGAGAGTGTGGAGCTACAAGCAGACTCCTGCGATGGAGACGACGACGACGACGGCGACTCGAACGACAGCTCAGGCAGCGAATCCGACGATGAAACCGGCAGCAAGAGCGGTAGTTCAACTGGCCCCGGACATGTCGGCCCTGGAGCCACGCACGAGGCACCTCGCCGCCGCGACCTGGTTGCCTTCGCCGTTAGAAACGTGGAGGCGGTACTGAACAAAGCTGGCATTGAGATCCGTGACGGCAACGGCGAAATGCGCGAGTATGAAGACGCAGCTAACTTCGATGCGAGCGCTTCCTTCGAAGCTCCAGGCTTTGCGCGGCGGCCCAAGGTGGGCTATCGCACCGGTTCGACGCTTGCTGGCCACTACCGAGTCGCTCTTGCACAGATGTTTGCTGCGGAACAGGGGACCGGGATTAAAGTCTCCGCCCCGACGATGCTGGAGCGCCTCCGCACGAGCTTTCCGCACGACATGAACATGCTCTCGGAGAAGGACGTCAAGGGAGAGATCAACAGGTTCCTCGGCTGGCGCAACACCGCGCGTGAGAAGGGTCTTCCGGCGCCTGACTACGTCGCTCGGGCGCGGGAGCTAAAGGACGTCTTCCCAAGCGAATACATCGACTTCATCGAGGACCTGCTCAGGCAAGACATGGACTGCATGCCCAGCGAGGCGCTCGCGAAGGCCACGGAGCACTTTCAGGGAACGGCGCTTGCGCTCGTCCCGGACATCTTGTCTGTTTTCAGGACGAGATTCCAGATGGCCAAGAAGAGTAACAAGAATCGCCTGGGCGCTCTGCCTGGAACCCGTGGTTGCGGCGCTTCGCAGGTGAAGGGCGTTTTCAAAGACTTCGCCGTCAGGATGATGATGGCGGACGGAGCGGCTACGCCCGCCGTGGTCTGGGATGCGATGGTCGGGCACTTCGGCACAGCCTCCGCAACCGACCCGGGGGCTAAGGAGCTGCCGGCTGATGCGCCGAGCAAGGAGAAGCTCCTTCGGTTCGTGTCGAACTGGCGAAGCAACAACAAGGCCAAGCTGGGGCCGTTGCCGGCACCAGATTCGAATCGTGCAGACTCGGACAGCTTTGGCCCGGACAGCTCTGACTCGGCCAGCGAACTTGCACAGAATGCCAGACGCGGCGCTTCGCAGGTGAAGGGCGTTTTCAAAGACTTCGCCGTCAAGATGATGATGGCGGACGGAGAGGCTACGCCCGCCGTGGTCTGGGATGCGATGGTCGAGCACTTCGGCACAGCCTCGGCAACCGACCCGGGGGCTAAGGAGCTGCCGGCTGATGCGCCGAGCAAGGAGAAGCTCCTTCGGTTCGTGTCGAACTGGCGAAGCAACAACAAGGCCAAGCTGGGGTCGTTGCCGGCACCAGATTCGAATCGTGCAGACTCGGACAGCTTTGGCCCGGACAGCTCTGACTCGGCCAGCGCACTTGCACAGGATGCCGCCGAGACGTCAAGGCCGCGAGCCCTACGCAAGCCCAGGGCCTGTCATCATCGGAGCGCCATCATCGAGTCCCCGTGCTCGTCACCGGAGTCGCAGGACTCACCAAGGGCCTCTATCTAGCGTCCAAGAGGTCTTCAAGACGCTTCAAGACGCCCGCGGCCGCGTGCCTGCGCGGGTCCAGTGCGCGGGTCCCCCGTGCAGGGGTCCTCGAGGTGTCCCCGTACACACCCCTCTACCCCCATATAGCTGCTATCAAATACTAGACACAAATCAAATTGACCATTCGCAAGCGAATCACAGCAATCAAACCTAATGGGGATACATTTCTATGCATGCTCAGTCGATTCCAAGCATCACTTCGCGCATTCCGTTCGCCGTCGATTTTAGAATCAGAAGTGAGGCGACCCCTCTATTAGAGCGTCCGCCAGTCTTAGGACGGACAGCCTGCTAGCTAGCCGGACCCAGAGCTCAGGCAGAGCGCGATTGATCGATCAATCGATCGATCGATCGAGCCCGCGCGCGGCGGCGGCGGCGGCGGCGGCGGCGGCGGCGGCGGCGGGCGGGCGGGCGCGCGGGCGGCGGGGCGCGTCGCGCGCTAGGCCAGCGCGCGGCCAAGGCCGGGCGCGGCGGCCGAGGCCGGGCGCGACGGCGAGCGCGGCGCGGCGGCGAGCGCCCCGGGGGAGAGCGAGGCGCTGGAGCGCGAGCGGGGCGACGGCGGGATGTCGTCGATCGAGGTGCCGCTGATCGGGTCGGCGACGTCGGACGACCCGTTCTACGCGTTCCGCGACGAGCTGCAGGCGCACGTGCAGAAGGCGTCGGCGAGGTTCGCGCAGTGGAAGAGCCTGCTGGAGACGACGGATACGGCGCAGAATCGCTCGTTCCAGAACGAGCATGCCTCGCTCAAGGCGGAGCTGTCGAGCCTGCAGAGCAGCGCAGCGGACCTGGACCAGGTGCTCAAGCGCGTGCAGACGCACCGGTCGAGCTTCGCGCACATCTCGGACGGGGAGCTGTCCAGCAGGCAGGCCTTCATGCGCGAGATCAAGAACGAGATTCGGTCAATGCAGAGCGCCATGACGAGCCCGCAGACCGTGGGTAAGCTGGAGGCCGACGCCAAGAAGGACCTGCTGCGCCGCAACCAGCAGGACGACGGCGGCGCCGGGGCAGCCGCCGCGGCCTCGGCTGCCGCGTCCAACGCCGCCTTCATTGAGGACCAGCAGCAGCAGCAGGTCCTGGCGCGCCGTCAGCAGGACGAACACTTGGAGGAGTTGGAGCAGGGCGCGACGCGTCTCAACCACATGGCGGGCGCCATTGGCGAGGAGATTGAGGCGCAAAACTTGATGCTCGACGAGCTGCAAGATGATGTCGAGGCTGCCTCGACGCGCCTGGAGGCCACGCTCACCAAGATGGACAAGATTCTCAAGTCCAATAGCCGCTGTCAGACCTGGACCATCCTTTCCCTCATCGGCGTGCTCTTTGTGCTCATCCTTTTGGTGGCCTGGACGTGAGGTGGGATGCGCTCGTAGTGCGCCTTAGAGAGAGCAAGAGCGAACGAGAGAGAGACACACACACACACACACACACACAGAGAGAGAGAGAGAGAGAGAGAGCAAGAAAGAGCGCGCGCGTGAGAGAGAAAGAGAGAGAAAGAGAGAGGGAGAGAGGAGAGAGAGGAGAGAGAGAGAGAGCGACGCGATAGCTCTTTATTGTACCAATGTCTACAGGAAGAGGAGAAGGATAAATAGCTTGATTCCCTTTGTTTGTGTCACGTGAGCTGGCAGATTGCAGGTCAAATAGGCTAGTCAAGGAAGTTCGTACAGATTGGAAAGACGCCCCAAGCTCCACCCTTCGCTTTGACAGAACGTGACGTTACGAGGACGCGAGGGCGCGATTGGGTACAACGGCTGTATTGGCAAAGATCGCCGCATCCCAGGCTCCCTCTCAAGATCGGCAACATCACACTGGTCGAGCTCCCGAATTAGGCGCCTTCGACATTTCCGCACCTCAGGGCAGCCACTGGATCTCGCTCATAAAGGTTAATCGCCTCGTCTCCGGCGCCGATCCCATCATAGACGAAAATCACGTTCTGCTTTCTATCTAAGCTGAGATCCTCTTGTCTGGGTCTGCTTTTAGTACCAGTGTGTCTCGACCGGATGCTTGTCCTGTCATTGTGTCTTCGCATTCTGTATGAAGCCAGCAAGGAGCCCAGTTTCCTCGTGCTTACATGGGACCACGACTTCATCTCAACCTCCACGGCATCTCGCCTGCCCGTACACGCACGGTCAAAGCAGAGCAGACACAGACAGAGAGCGCAGAGTTACTACTGCTTCACTCGTCGCAGCTTCAAGGTAAGATGGCGATGCGCAAAATATGTGTACAGGAGCGCGAGAGAGCCAACTAAGTGTAAGGTGTGTTGAAAGGTGTGGTGTGTGTATGTGAAGCGTGTGGTGTGTGGATAGATAGACAGGTCTACAATGTGTACAGGCACCCGCGATTTGCGGGGAAGCCGGACCACGCGCAAGAGGACGCGAGGGTGTGTGGCTGGGCGTTGGGCGTGCGATGTGTATGTACAAAGCCCGCGGCCCGGTGCGCTATGCGGCGCGCAACCTTGTGCGATGTGCGATGCGCTGCGTGGAGCGCTCAGAACTCGCACGGCGACACCATGGCGCTGGGAAGGCCAAAGTTGAAGGCAATATCGCTCTGGGCGACGCCCATGTCAAAGTCGCCAAGGTCGTCCTCAAAGACGTGGGTGCTGGGAGAGGAGAGCGGCTCGTGCGCCGGCGCGCGATAGCTCTCGGCTAGCGCGAGGGCCTGGCGCTTGTTCTCGCGCTCCAGGTAGGCGACGCGGTCCGAGAGCTCGACGACCTTGGCCTCGAGCGCGCTCATGGTGGCGCGGATGGCGTCGAGCGGCAGCGAGGCGTGCACCTGCGGCTGCTGGTGCTGCGGCGCGAGCATGTGGGGCATGGGCTGGTGCTGGTGTTGCTGGTCGACCTGGTGCTGGCGCTCGAGCTTGGTGACGGGGAGCGAGGCGCGGCGCTGCGGCGTGGGCTGCGGCGAGGGCTGCTGGTGCTGCGGGATCTTGCGCTTGAGCGCCGAGCTCTTGCGGCCGCCGGCCTGCGGCGTCTGCGCGCCGCCGTGCGCCGCCATGACGGCAGCCTGGGACTTGCGCTTGGAGAGCACCATGACGGCCGACGTGCAGGCGCGCTCCGAGAGCGCGCCCTCCTTGTCGCAGTCCAGCGAGAGGCGGAACTTGCGGCCGTCCTTGCGGCGGCTCACCTTCTCGATGCGGAACTTGACCGTCACGCGCTGGCCAGACCGCGTCACGGTCTTGGGCTCGACCGAGAGCACCTTGAGGATCTCCTCGGCGTCCTCCACCTCGGCGTAGTTCTCGTACATGAGGCTCGGGATGATGCTCACTTTGCCGTAGCGCTCGACGCCGCGCACGGCGACCGACGCCGTGAGGAAGTTGCTGCGGCCGCCCTCGTCCTTCCAGAATACTTGCAGCGGCTGCTCCAGCACCTCCATGCTCAGGCCGGGCTCGCCGTGCTGCGCCTCGCGCATCGTAAAGTCCATGGGCGACGCCGACGACTCGCTGCGCGCGCTGCAGTCGTCGTCCGACTTGGACTCCGTCACGCTCGACAGCCGCGCCGACAGCCGCTTCGACTGCATCTTGGCGTCGCCGCTCGTCATCGCGGGCGCTCTGCTTGGCGCCGGCGCTCCCGCTCCCGCTCCCGCTCCTGCTCTTGCTCTTGCTCTTGCGCTGCTCTAGCTAGCTCACTGGCCTCCTTCTGTGCACGTTCGGCACCTCCCTGTCGAGGTGCGTCGCCGCCCCGCGTCCCCTACGGGGTCGGGCAGGCGCGCGCGTGCGGGCGGGCGGGCGGACGGCGCGCGGGTGCGCGGGCTCCTGGGGCCCTCCGCGCGCGCGCACGCGAGCGCGAGCGCGGGCGCGCTCGCCTCGCGGCGGCAGGCTCGTACCTCGCGGCGGCGACGGGCGCCGCGTGACCGAGGCCCACGGCGGCGAATCCGCGCGGGGCCGGATGTCGTGGCGAGGCGAGGCGAGGCGAGGCGAGGCGAGGCGAGGAGCACGAGGCGCGGGTCTGCGCGAGGCAGAGTTGCGAGCGAGGGGGCTCGGGCGAGGCGGCGCTCGGGCGAGGCAGGGCGAGGCGGGCGAGGCGAGGCGAGGCGAGGCGAGGCGAGGCGGCCAAGGCAGCGGCGCAAGCAGGCGACGCGGCGATTGCAGTTTGGCCGCGCTCTTTCAAATCACTGCCGGCGGCCCAGAGGCCGCCACGCCTGGCCGTTGCCCCCCGTACCCACTGGCCCGCAGCGGCCGACCAAGGGCGGATCCGGTTCAGAGGCGCACCGCCATGGCGCGTCGCGAGGAAATCCAGTGATCCCTCCCGCGCCACTGCCAGCCTCACAGAGGGCGCGCCCGCGATCCTGCCCCACAGTGATCCGTAGCGGCGTGGCGACCGGTTTGCCCACCTCGGCGAAACGCGCTCGAAGAATCACCTCACTGAGACTCGCCGAGAGCTGCTCACGCCGGCTGCGGGCCCCTGCCGGCGCGGCGCTGCGGGGCGGAAGCTGCCGGGAAATGTCCTACGAAGCATAAGGTGGTCATCGCCTCCCCACAGTCGCCGCGGGATCGCACCAAGCAGGTGCCGCGCAGGGCCAGCCAGGGCGCCGCGTAAGGCGGCCGCGGCGCTCGGCGCAACCTGCGATCCGCCGAGGGCCGCGGCACCGCCGTTACGGCGGCGGTTCGGACGCGTTACGGCCACCGTCTCGCGCTCCGAGCAATGCTTTTTGTTGTCGCGCGGAGTTGGACGCCGCGCCGAGGTGCTGCTCGCGCAGAAGCGGCTCGGCGGCGCGCGCAAGGGCCGACGTCGAGGCCTGCTGGGCGGCCCGCGGACCGGCGCGAGCGAGCGGAGCGGGCGGACGAGCTAGCTGTCGAGCGAGCGAGCGAGCGAGCGAGCGAGGGCCTCGAGGCGCCTGCGCCTCCCGCACTGCGGCCGGCCTCGCTCTCAGGCTGCCAGTGTCCGAGTCTGTCTGTCGGCGGTTCACATGATGACGAGGCTCAACGCCGCCGCCGCCGCCGCCTCCTCCTCGGCTCCGCCTCCTGCTCGAGCAGCAGCCTCGGAGCGGCACCTGTGGAGGCTGGCAGGTAGAAGAGGGTGCGCTGTAGCCTGTCGGTGCAGCGCGAGCTTCCCCGCTCCCTTCCACTTTGCTTGCGGGCGGAGGGGCGGCTGCGCCTGTGCGACTGCCCGCGCTCGATCGAGCTCGTGCAGGCTGCACACGCCGCGCACGCAAACGAGGCATCGGCCGGCGGCGCGGCCGCGGCGATCTCAGGGATCCTGGATCTTGGTTTGATCCGTCACCGACGTCGAATTCGGATTTGAATGTGAACGTAAACCTCCGTTCGAATTCGAATTCGAATGCGAATGCGAATGCGAATGCGAATGCGAATTCAAATGCGAATGCGAATGCGAATGCGAATGCGAATTCAAAGAAATTCGAATCGTGCACAGCCTGAGCGCGAGGCCGCAGGCTAGCTCAGACAGATGATCGACGCAAGCACGCACAGGACGAGGTAAGCAACTCCAGCGCTTTGCTTGGCTGGCCACGAGCCGCAGCGCGCGATGACGCGGCAAAAGCTTTTTGAGCAAGCGAGCGAGCAGCCGGGCTGCTGCTGCTGCTGCTGCTGAGGCTGCTGCTGCTGCTGCTGTCAGGCTGCTGCTGCTGCTGAGGCTGCTCAGCAGCTGCGCGCTGCTGCTGCTGCGAGCAACCTGGCTGGCCACGCGCGATGGTGGGTGCGGACGCAGGGCTTCCCGGCGGCCGGCCGTGGCCTGGACCCTAGCACGCTTGGGGGCGCGCGAGGCAGGCCGAGCTGCAGCTCCGCGGCTCAGGGCGCGGCGAGCAAGGATCGCTGCGGGCCGGCCCGTGCACGCGGCCGCGCCAGCTCAGTCAGCTTTGGCGTCGTGAGCTGCGCGGTCAGGCAGCGGAGCGCCTCGACGCCCGCCCAGGCTCGGATTCCAGCCGCGTCACCGGGCGCCGTCTGCAGTGGATGCAGCCTTGCTTGCTCAGGCTGGCGTCGGTCGAGCCCTGCTGCATCAAGCGCGGCGTCATTTCGCTGGCGACACGGAGGTGCCAGGCCAGGGCGGCAGGAGCGCCGCGACGCGGCAAGACCTGGCCGCGGGCAGCGTCGCGGGGAGCTACTAGCTGACTGAGAGCTGTAAAACTCTTGTCTCTCTGGGTCAGAGAGCATGCAAGGCCGCAGCCACCACGCAGACGCAGCGGCGGCGCCCGGCCGGTTGCCGCTGGCAGTGAGCACACGGCGACGCGGCGGCGCGCCGCGGGAGGATGCTGCGCGAGGAGCGGTGGATGCGCGCGGCGCTGGAGGAGGGCGAGGCGGCACTGGCACGGCGTGAAGTGCCCATCGGGTGCGTCTTCGTGGCCGCAGCTGCAGCTGGCGCGGAGGAGCGCGTGGTGGCCAGGGGCGGCAACGAGACCAACGAGCTGGCGAACGCAACGCGGCACGCGGAGATCGTGGCCATCGACAGGGCGTTCGCGGAGCATGGCGCGCGAGCCAAGGAAGTGCTGGCGGCCTCGCAGCTCTTCGTGACCTGTGAGCCATGCATCATGTGCGCAGGCGCTCTGCGCGAGGTGGGCGTGCGGCGCGTTGCCTTCGGCTGCGGCAACGACAAGTTTGGCGGCTGTGGCTCCGTGGTCACCGTAGACCCCGACATGGAGCTGCACGCAGGCCTGATGGCCGACGAGGCTGTGGCACTCTTGCAGCGCTTCTACAAGCGCGAAAACCCTCAGTCGCGCGATGCGCTCGAAGCCAAATTCGCGGCGCAATCTGACAATGCCAACGCATGAGCGGGAGGCAAACCCGACGCAGGCCAAGTGCTTTTGCTTCGCATCTATGGTTCGTAGAACCATACCATACCATACCATGCCGTCGGCAGGACCGGCCTGCGCACTTCGCATTCCTTGCTCGCCATGAACAGACTTGACTTGACTTCTTCTTACTTTCTTTTTGATTCGGACAGCTTGCCCGCCACGCTCGTCAAAAGCCGTCGTCGGAATCCAAGCCAGTGAGATCAAGCGGCGTCGGGGCCTTGTCCACGTACCGGCGAGGTTTGATCAGCTGACCCACCTGCGAGGTGGTCTTCTTGGCGAGCTTGCGCTTGTGAGAGGAGCTAGCCGTGGCGACCTTGCGGTTGTCGCGTGGCGGCGTGGCGTGCGAGCGCGAGCCGCCAAGCTTGGCAGGCGCGCGCGCACTGGGGGACCCAGGCCGCGCAAGATCTTTCACATCAACTGGCGTCAGCGCCAGCAGGGAATCGCGGTCCGTGATGGTGTCCTCGCCAGCGTCCGCCGAGGTCTGCCCGCCGAACACCACGAGCGCGCCCGTCTTGGCCTCGATGGCGGCGCCGTGGCCGCTCACAGCATGCAGGGCGTCCTCCAGGTGCGACGGTCGCGTCATGTGCGCGTCGTCCACGTCGAGCTGGAAGACGTCATTGTACACAGCGCCCTGGGCAGTGTCCCAGCCGCCAACCACGTAGATCTTGGAGCCGGACCCGGGCTTGGCCAGGGCCACGTGGCCACAACGCGGCCGGAAGTAGGTGCCCGTCACCACGGGTGAGGACCAGGTCAGCGCGCCGTACAGGTCCTCACTCAGGACGTGCACGTCGTCCAGGACGCTCGTCTCGCCGAAACGCCCCCCGACCACAACCATGCGGTGCAGGCCGGCTGCCGCTGCGGCGTGGAAGACTCGCGCCCGCGGCTTGGGCCCGCTCACCTCCGGCCGCGTCCATCGCCACGTCTTGGTATCCAGCATGTACACGTCGTTTAGCTCACGGCGACCGGACTTGCCACCAAAGATGCAGAGCCGCTCGCCGTTGCCCAGCGCACATGCCGAGTGGCCCATGCGCGCGCTTGGCCCAACGCCGCTCGTCGTCAGCGGGTACCACAGCCCGATATCGCAGTCAAACACATTGCACGCGTCCGTTTCGCCGTCCGCTGTCAGCCCGCCGAACACCAGCACGTGGCCCGAACCCGGCAAAAAGCTCGCCGTGTGCCACGCCGTCGGCGCGCCCTCGCACCCGGCAGGGGTGCTCCACGTCCCGGTCGACCCGTTCTGGCCCGCCATGAACACGTGCACGTCACCCAGCAGGTCGCCGTGCCCCGACGCTTCGCCGCCGAAGAGGAGCAGCTTGCCTGGCTGCGTCGCCGTTAGCGAGGCGCCCCAGCGCGCCGCGGGTCGTCGCCCGCCGCTCGTCGCCACCACCGCCGCAGGCACAACCCCGGCGTCTGAGGGCGCAGCAGAAGGCGCGAGGAGGTCCTGCACGCCAGCCAGGGCGGCATCAACGCCCGCATGCACGACAGCCTTGCGCGCAACCTTGCGCGGCCGCGTCTCCTCGTCCGAGCTCTGCCCGCCGTCCGTCTCATCTTGCGGTTGCAGTGCTTGCGGCTCCAAATCTGCGCCTGTTTTCTTCACCTCCCTTTCCGTCTCCGTCTTGGTCTCCTGCTCCTGCTGGTTCCTGTTTTGCTCCGGTTGCTCTTGCAGCTCGTTTCGCTCTTCCTCCGGCTGCCTGGGCGCTCCACGCGCGCGGCGCCGTCCTCGCTGCTGCTGCTGCTGCTCCTGCGCCTGCTCCTCCTGCAGCCGCTGCTGCGGCGCAGGCTCCGGCCGTTGCGCAGGCTCATCGCCCTCTGCCGCGCTCATCTCGAGACGCGCGCCGGCAGGCAGCACCATGCGGCCGCTGAAGGCCGACAGCTCGAGCTCCACGCAGCCATCGGCACCCTTGCGCGAGACCACGCCGCTCAAGTCGCCGACGAGACGGACGCAGACCTCGGCAGGCGGCATCGTGCGACGCACGCGAGGCGCGGGCGGGGGGGGGGCTGCGAGGGCGGCGTCAGCGCCCCTGCAGCTGCGCGCGGCTTCGGATTCGTCTCTGTCGCGCCGCCGCGCCGCACTCGCCTGCGCTGGCAGCAACGACGACGGTTGATCGGGCAAAGCAGGGGAGGGAAAAAATCAGTCTCGGCGCATGGCGGCGAAGCTGGTCGTTAGGCTCGCGGCGGTCGCTCGCTGCCAGTCAGACTGTCAGTCACGGTCACGGTCACGCCGTCGCGGCAAGCCTTGGGCAAGGGCTGGCAAGTCCCAGTGCGAGAGAAGGCGATTCGATCTCCCCATGCCGGGCTAACATCGCAGAAAGCACATCAGGTTTTAAATCAAAATCAAGGCACAGGTGTATGTATGAATGTGTGTGTGTGCGCGCGTGTGTGTGTGGGCGTGTTTGGCGCACTGACCGTGAGCGCTCGCTCGCCCCCGGCTCAAATCAAATCATGGCGGAGATGCGCTGGTACTTGGGGTCCGACGCCCCCGCGGAAGAGTCGGAAAGCAGCAAGTCGCCGTTGCTATCGTAAAACTCGCACTCGGACACCGCGGGCGCTCGCGGGGGAGGCAGGTCGTCGGCCGCTGGCGCCAGGATGCGCCGCCGGTTCTCCTCGAGCTGGAATTGACGCAGATTCGCCAGCATCGGGTGCTCACCCTCCAGGCCCGCGGACAGCGGCACGGTAGCCGTCGCGCCGGTCGGTCGCTTCTTGCCGCCGATGTCGGCTCCGCCGTCTTCCCCATCTTCTCCTGGCGCGCTCATGGCGCCCCTGCGCGGCGCGCGGCGCCGCATGAAGGCGTACGAGCCGCCCACGAGCAGCGCCGCGCCCGCCAGGCCGGAGAATACGCCCGCCAGCACGATCTCGTCGGACTGCAGCGTCTCGCCCGTCTTCGTGGGCGCCTCCGTGGGCGCCTCCGTGGGCGCCTCAGTCGGGGCGCTCGAAGGGAAGCCCTCTGGCCCGTACAAGGTGAACCTCATCGCGTCCGACGGCGGTGGGTACAGCGGGCCGAGCAGCTGACGGTACACCTCATACGAGTGCTCGTGGGCGCCCTCCACGAAAGCCTCCGTAAGGCCGGACTCGTCCCAGGGCGACTCCTCGCCGGCCAGAACGACGTCAAAGATGATGCTACCTTGGCGCACGTCGTGCAGTTGCGCGTTGGGCCCCAGCATGGACTGCAGGAGTTCCTGAAAGGTCGCGGAATAGTTGCCAGTGAGCGCGGTAAAGTCGCCGAACCGGAAGCGCACTGAGAAGAAGACGTCGCGCGCCTCTACGGTCGGCTGAGCCGTTGGCTCCCGGGTCGGGGCCCCACTCGTGGGACGCGCTGTGGGCAGTCTTGTTGGCGCAGCCGTGGTTGGCGCCTTGGTTGGCTTGGGCGTGGGCTGCAGCGTCGGCTTGGCCGTCGGCGTGAACGGCGCGCAGAACTCCACGCCGGTTTTGTCAAAGTCGCAAGTTAGTGTAAAGTGCTCGGAGCAGGCCGGGAGGGAGACGCAATCTTCGTTCAAAAAGACGTTGAAGGTATCCTCGCTCTGACCCACGTCGCTGTTTCCGACGTGGATGACCTCCAGGGCCTCCAACAATTGCATCGCGTCGAAGGGAAAGACGCCTTCCATGGCGTTGTTGGGCAGTATCACCTCGACAATCTCGCCGCCCTCGCAGGTCACATGCCGCGTGCCATCGCTGCACGCGCACGGGTCGCTCCGGTCGCAGCCCACGATCCACGTCTCGTTCCCGCCAGTCCCGTCGTAGAGGGCCTCCCAGAAGGCGCGGCTGTTCGCGCTCAGCTCAAAGGTTTCCACGGGCGCGAGCGTGGGCGTGGGCGTGGGCGCCGCGCAAACCGTACCGCCCTCCCAGAAGCTGCACGTCCATGCGCCGCCAGAGAGGCACTCCGGGAGGTCGATGCAGCCGGCGGCGTCCATGTGCGCGGAAAAGCTGTTCGGCGTCGCCGTGTTGGCCGGATTCCCGAGAAGGAGGGCCCCAAGCCCAGCAAGCTGGCTGAGACGGTGTACGGGGAGAGCCGTGCCCTGAAGGCCATTGCCTCGCAAGTCCATGGCTGTGATGTACGGCCCATCACAGGTGACAAGCTCGCATGCGCACGGCGAAGTGCGGTGATTGCTGCACTGGGCCCAGTTCGCACCACCCGAAGCGTCAAAGAGCGCGGCCCACGCCTCCTGGTCCTCCGAGGTCACCGTGGGCGGGGAGGTCGGCGCAGGCGTGGTTGGCAGGGGCGTGGGTGCCGGCGTCTCAAAGCAAAAGACCGCATTGTCCGGAACCCTGCAGCGCAGGTCGTCCGATTCGCATTCAGGCCACGAGAGGCACGGCTGCTGCGCGTACACGTTCTCGTAGGCGTTGGATTTGGGGTTGTCGATCCGAAACTTGGTCAGCTCGGGCAGCTTGCGCAGCTCATGCACGGGCAGCGCGCCGCTTTCAATGGTGAGCATGTTGTTGCGCAGGGTGATCTCATGGATGCGCATGCCCGAGCATACCACAATCTGGTCCCAGCTCGGGACACAGGCGCACGGGTCAAGCTCGTGATCGGCGCATTCGAGCCACTGGTCACCCTTGGTCGCGCTAAAGAAGGCGCGCCAGACCACGAAATCGGCCTCGCACAGATCAGAAGGCGCCTCGGCCATATCGGGCGTCGGTTCCGGCTCGCTGCAGTAGTCGAGGTCGCCTGGGCCGACCGAGCACGTCGCCGCGCCGCTCGCGCAGCGCGGCAGATTGATGCAGTCCATCTCCGCCAGCGTCACTTCGTTCGGGAAGGACGTCTTGGCGTAGGTGTCCTCCACCTCGAGGAGGGTGAGCTTGGGCAGTCGGCGCACCGCATCGACAGGGAACTCACCGCGCAGGCTCATGTGCTTGAGACGCAACTCCTTGATGCGCTGCTTATCGTTGCACGTGACCCGGTCGCACGAGCACGGGTCATTGGCCAGATCCTCGCACAGGCGCCAATCAGAGTCTCCCTCGTGCAACGCAGCATGCAGAAGCTGCCACACACCAATATCGCTCCATGCGCACAGCGCCACCTCTTCCATCCCGGTGCAGTCCACCTGAGGGAGCGCGCACCGCGCCAGCAAATTCACGCAGCCGTAGTCGGGCAGCATGTCGCTGGGTGCCACCGAGAGCGAGTTTCCGCCAAGTCGAAGCTTGACCAGGCTCGGCATCTGCGCCGTCACGTCGGTCAACTCGCCGATCATGTTGTTGTCCGGGAGCACGATGCGGAGGATACTTGTCGGGATGCGTGTCTCCACGTCAACATCGCATACCACCTGGCCGCACTCGCACGGCGTTGACCGCATGCCGCTGCACGTGATCCAGTTGTCGCCGCCTGCGCGGTCGTACAGCTCGCGCCAGCCGCCCAGCTCTGTCGCGTCGCAGAGCGCGAGGTGCGACGGCAGCACGCACTCCACGCCGGCCGGGCAGTCCAGGCACGGCGTCCCGCTTACCATCCACAAGTACGGCTCGGCGACGCTCAGCTTGGGGTTGCCCGACATGTCCACCTTGAGCAGCGCCGAGAAGGCCTCCAGCGTCGCGGTCGCAAGCGTGCCGCGCAGGTTCTTGCTGGCGAGATTCAACTCCGTCACGACCAGCGTCCCGTCATTGGTGTCCTCCTTGCACGTCACGATCGAACCGCAGTCGCACGGCTTATCATAGAACCCGGCGCACGCGGTCCACGCTGAGCCACCGGCCGCGTCATAGAGCTCTTGCCACGCGCTCAGGTCCGCCGCCTTGGTCTCTTGCGCGGCAGCCTGCGCCACCACCGCCGCCGCCAGCACGAGCGCCAGCGCTGCCAGCGTCGCCTTGCTGTGCGCAGGCATGGCCTTCCTTGACGCGCTCGACGTCGATTCTGCACTGCTCGCTTGCTCGTTCCAGGAGCAGCAGCAGCAGCCCCGGCCAAGCCGCAGGGCTTGCTCCGGCTCCTCACGCCGTGGCCCAGCGCGTCCCGTGCGGGACGCCCTCGCGCCCCCCCACCGCTGGCTGCCTGCCGCTCGCTCTCTTGCCTTGCCTTGCCTTGCCTTGCCTTGCCTTGCCTTGCCTTGCCTTGCTGTGCTTTGCTTTGCTCAAATTGCTTTGCCGCGCCTTGTCGCGCGTCCCACGCGTCCCAGGCTCTTGCGTCGTCCCAGTCCAAGCCGCGGAGTCGAGCACGAGCGCAGCCGCAGCGGCGGCCGCCGCGGGCGCGCGGGCAGCTGCGCGAGCGAGGAGCGCAACGCCGCAGAGGAGGGCCTGTGGTCATGGCATCCGTACCTCGCTGCAGTGCAAGTGCAACGTTGCGCCTGCAATGCCTGCATCAAACAACGTCAAGAAGTGTCGCGGAGAGACGCCAAGATCAACTTTTTCTGGACAAGGTCGGCCCTGTAGAAAAGAGAACAACGTCATTCATTGACCCATGCCTCATGAGCAAATGGGCTCGCAGTCTTTGTGCCCTGCTCCACGCGGGCGACGAGAGGGCAAGACCGATCGTTGCAAATTGTCCGCCCCCGTCCTTCCCAAGCACAAGAGGGTGTGCAATTCGGCACGCGCGGCTGCCGGCAAGTATCAAAGCAAATCAAGCGCAACAGACGTTTACTGTTAGGCCTGTGTAGGCTTAGAGAGAGAGAGAGAGAGAGAGAGAGGAAGAGAGACGAGAAAGAGAGAGAGAGAGAGAGAGAGAATTTTAAACCTGCGCATGCGCATGCGAGGAGGAGGATGGCCCGACAACTATGGCAAGGTCCGATGGCTCGATGTAGACACGGTGCTCCGGCACGTAGTAGAGGTAGGCCTCGGAGGCCGGGCTGCGAAAGCGACCCCCGTGACGAGCAACAAAGGCGAGCTCGAAGGACTGCTCGTCTTCGGGGGCCAAGCCGCGCCAGTAGAGCGTGATAAAGCCGTCGCCAACCTCGAACATTTCGATGCCATTGGTCGTTGCCGCAACGAGGTGTCGCAGAGCCTCCATGTCGGGCTCGAGACCAGCTTCGAAGCCAATGCGCGCGATGGGCATGGACACGGCCTCCGTGTGCAGATTCCGCAGCGTGTATCGGCGGAGGACCAGGTCGCCTTGACGCACCGACTGCGGTGCGCCAGCATCAGCAGCCGCGTCGGAAACATGGCTGGCTTCCAGAAGAGCAACTTGGCACTCGTCCGATGCTGGCGCGTGCGCGATGCGGTAGCGCGCAGTCACCTTGTACGGGAGCCGAAGGGAGCTGCCAGCACCGGCTTCGAGAGAGACGGAGAGGCGGACCACCTCAGGCACATGAGGCAGGTCGATGGCCGCCACGGAGCGCGACCCGGGGATGGGCCAGGACGCGTCCTTGTGGGCGGCGCTCTCAAAGTGCACGGTGACGCGGCCCGACTCGGCTTTGCCGTGCGCGCTGGAGTACCAGGCTGTGAGTGCCTGCAGCACAAGCGCCGTGGCCTGCGTGGATCCATAGGCGCCGCGCATCGAACGCGCCGTGATGCACCTCATGGCTTCTCCCACCCTTGGTACCCAGCGCTCGTCACCTGCCTCGAGCCAGGCGATAGCGGCCAGCGAGGTCACCTCGTTCACGTAACCGAAGGCCTGCGTGGGCGTGGTGATGGTCCTTTCGAGCGGCTGCTGAATACAGCCCGAGTCGTCTTCCTGCATGTCGGCGAGCATACTCAGAGCCCGGCGCACATCCTCGTTTGCCTCGCCATCTGCGCTGAAGACAGTGGACGCTGCGAGGGCGAGCACATACGGGTCGACCTCGTTCTTTGCAAGAGCCGCAGTGGACTGGTGCAGCATGGCGCGTAATCTGTCGAGCTCCGGCTTGAGAGTAGACGTTGGGACGACCTTGGCGCGCACAAGGGACCACAAAATATAGGCGTCCGTGGTCACCTCGGGGGCGTGGCCGAAGGAGTCGACCGCGTGCGTGTTCCGTCTGAAGCCGCCCTTGCCGTCGCGACGGCTCAGAAGCCACTCGCGGGTGCGGGCCATCATGGCATCGTCCACGAGGCCGTCGAGGCCCAGTTCGGGGCGCCGCATCTCAGAAAACTGCACGAGGCCGTAGGCCGTGAGCGCCTCGTGGCCGGGGCTCTTGCCGAACCAGTCATAGCCGCCCGTCGGCGTCTCGAAGGTGACGAGGCGCGCGTAGCCTTCGCGAAGCTTGGTGCGCGCCCTGTCCATCATAGAGCGCACCTGGCCGTCTCGCGCGCTGGATTGCGTGGACAGGAAGCGCAAGAGGAGGATGAGCGGGTATGTTGTGGAACTGGTCTGCTCAAAGCACCCGTACGGGTCGCGAATGAGGGACTCTAGCGAGGAGAATACCTGCTCTCCGAGACCGCTGAATACCTCGACCTGAATGTGCACATTCCGGGCACTGTTGCTCATGCCCGAGGTCAAGTTCAGGTCGAGCGCGACCTGCGTGGTCCCGATGTCGAGCATTCCGCCCGCGCTCTTGATGATCTCAACGCCAGCCTCCTGCACGTGGACGATCGCTGTCGCCTCCACCCAGTCGCGGGGGCGTTCCGTGCGGCTGATCTTTGCACGAAAAAAATCTCGCCCGGCCTTTGTGAGCGTGTTTGGCAAGGACATTGCCAAGTGGCCCTGCTCGTCTGCGGGTATGCCCTTACGGTCCACAAGACCAGAAACGAGGACGTCCAGCGGCTCGACCCCTTTGCTTGCGTCGCGCACGGCCAGGTCCAGGGCAATGGCGTCGCCGACGATTGCGCGCGGTGGAGCAGTCAGCGTCGCGACGAGATCCTGCACAGCCACGAGGTCGGCACTCGCGTAGCCAAGCTCGCCAGCTAGGTTCCAGGCGTCGACACGGATGAGATAGGTTCCCGGTCGGGGTGCATGGAAAGAAACATTTGCCATGAACGCGTCTGTGTTGAGGGCGTCTGGTTTCAGGTCCAGGTTCAGCGTCTGGTGAACAACCTTGAAATCCCGAAGGACAGAAAGGGGTGGATATTGCATCCTTTCCGTGATCGGTGCGAGTTTGCCGGCGGGAGCCGCCGCACCATTGTCTTCCACCACGTTGTCTTCGGCATCCATCTGGACAGCGAAGGCTGCGCCTCCGACAGCCTCTAGCTTCTGAACAGCAAAGGCGGCGCCTCTGACAGCCTCTGGCTCTGCAAGGTCTTCCGCCATGTCGTCGTCGGCATCCATCTGGGCAGCAGAAGTGGCCATGAGTGCATAGCCAACCCTCATGATGGGCATGTCGTGAACGATGGTCGTCGCGGCGCGTAGGTCGAGGGGCCCGGCACCAACGACCTCCTCTGCGGGTAGGCCGAGGAGACGAGCGAGGCGTGCACTCTCACTATTCTCAAGTCGGGCCTTCCAACGGCGCTCCAGCGTAGCCGCGTCGTTGAGAACCAGCTTGCGCCACGCCTGCACGCCGAGCAGTAGGTCCAGCGGTTGACGGTCCGCGTCCAGGTAGTCTTGCGTTGAGAAGAGTGCGTCCACCTCGGCCTCCAGCAAAACGCTCTCGCGCAGCGATGGCGGCCAACGGCGGCTCGGTAGCTGCCGGAGCCGGGCGACCTCCAGCACGGTGACGACCACGCGCGCTGCGGAGGCGGAGTGCACGGAGATCGGGATGGCGCGCTTGGCGTTGGCTTGTTCTGACACCAAGGCGCGAACGTGTAACCTGCGCGGGTGGACGAAGACGAGCATCTCGGCAAGTGAGTTGCCGCTTGGCGCCTGCGCGACAACCCGCAGCACGCCCGTCGCGTCGCTGGGGTCAAGCTCAAGCTCGAGCGGGCCTTGCGTGGACACGGGCGCGGGGCGCTGATCTAGCAGCTTGCTGCGCTTGTAGAGCGCGACGGACAGCTTCTCCTGCGCATGGGAGGCGGCGACACGGATGCGGACAGGCTCGCCAGCGGCGAAGACGGCGGTGTCGGCGGAGGATCCGAGCGCGACGCCAGGGGAGGCGGCTGGGAGCTCGAAATCGAGGCCGCGCGCTCTCAAAACATAGGTCTCTTCGTGCTGGACGAGGATGCTGAAGCGGCCGCGCCCTTCGTGCGAGGTGCGCGTGGATGCGAGCTGACGGGCGCCCTCGCGGGACCGCAGCTCGACGGTGGCGCGCAGCTCGACCGGCTCGCCAGTCTGCGTGGAGTGCGCCTCCCAATAGACCCAGTTCGTGCAGCCCTCCACGAGGTGGCCGCTGAGCGGGTAGAAGGTCACCTCGATGTCTCGTAGCAAAGGCACCGGGACGACAAACGTGCGCGTGGCGACGCCGTACGTTGCGTAGACGCTGAGCGACGGCGCGGCAGCGAGCTCTTGTGGTAGCGGCACCGAGATGGTGCGCGTGCCGGTGCGCGTGTCCAGTGGGAGTGTCGCCGAAGTCCAGGAAGCCTCCGGGTCGCCGGGTACATGAAGACTGGCGCGGACATATACGCCGCGCATTGGACGCTCGCCGGAGGCCATGTCCGTAACGTTAGCAACCTGCAGAGTGATGCGGTCCCCGGCTGCAAAGGCATCCCCGCCGATGAGGTCGACGTCGGCGCCGAGCTGCGGCGTCGAACGGGAGTCAAGACGCACTTCAATCTCACGCTCGCCGGGCGCGCAGAGCACGGTTGGAGACCCGGCGACATTCACATAACGCTGACGCACGACCAGCCGGTAGACGCCGCCGGCCATGGCGTTGTCAATGCGCGTCCACACGGGCAGCGCCCTGGTGGTGTTGCGAAAGGGCGTCTCCCCACCATTTGAAAACGAGGGAAAATCAGAGACGGAGCCACTCCGGACTTCGCTGTCGCGTGAGTTGACTAAGCGCCAGGCCAGACTCCCGGGTTCGAGTTCTGTGCCGGAGAGGACCTCGCCCGTGAGCGCGTCCAGGGCCATGACCCACGCCTTGACCTCGTCGCCGCGCCGGTACAGCGGCTTATCCGTGAAGACGTGCAACGTGCACGTCTTGCGCGCCGCGATCTGAAGCCCGTGCAGGTCATCCGCGTCAAGCACGGTGCCCTTCGTGACGACAACGGCAGGCGGCTCGTACGTGCTGCGCGCGAACTGGGCCACAACGACCAGCAGGCCGAACCCAAGGACCGCCGCCCATCGCGGTACCACCCACCTCCGCGCGGCCGCGCCTCTCGACGCGGCCGGCGCCTTGAGCGCCAGGCCTCTCTCCTCGTCCCGCGTGGGGCTCCTGCGCTCTCTCTTGCGCATGCTTGCTTCTTGCGTCGTTCTGGGTCTGCAGGCCGGCCTGGTGGTGTTTGATGCAGCGCGTGGCAGCCGGCCTGGTTTTGGATACTCCCGTGACGAACTCCTTCAAGGCTACCTTGGCAAGCTGACTCGGAGAAGCACTCGAGACGCACTTGTGTCGCCGCACTGGCAGAGCTTGGCCCAAGGCGGCGCAATGGGCCAGAGCGCTGCAGTTCGTTGGATTCTGATCGCCTCAATGGTGGACGGCTACTGACAGTGAGTAAGTTACTGGTGCCAGCCCCATCTCAATTCTCCGGCGTTCCCCCCTCCGGGAGGAATGGGGGAACGCAAGCGCGTGGCAGCCAGCCTGGTTTCGGATACCGTGACGACATTCGACTCGAACTTCTTCAGGCTACCTTGGCAAGCTGACTCGGAGAAGCACTCGAGTCGAGATTGACGCACTTGTGTCGCCGCACTGGCAGAGCTTGGCCCAAGGCGGCGCAATGGGCCAGAGCGCTGCAGTTTGTTGGATTACTGGTGCCAGCCCCATCTCGATTCTCCGGCGTTTCCCCCCTCCGGGAAGAAGGGGGGACGCAAGCGCGTGGCAGCCGGCCTGGTTTCGTATACCGTGACGACATTCGACTCGAACATCTTCAGGCTACCTTGGCAAGCTGACTCGGAGAAGCACTCGAGTCGAGATTGACGAACTTGTGTCGCCGCATTGGCAGAGCTTGGCCCAAGGCGGCGCAATGGGCCAGAGCGCTGCAGTTTGTTGGATTCTGATCGCCTCAATGGTGGACGGCTACTGACAGTGAGTAAGTTACTGGTGCCAGCCCCATCTCGATTCTCCGGCGTTCCCCCCCTCCGGGAAGAAGGGGGACGCAAGCATGGAAATGATTCAACATTGTACAGGAGTATGGGTCAAGAGGCCGGGTGCATAGACTCACCCTCCTCGGCGTCTGTGACGTGGTGTCGCGAAAGGGAACCTGGATCGGGAGCATCGAGAGGCTCCCCGTCGACGTGAAGTTCTTGAGCGGCGGCAAGGACGTCGCGCATGGGAACACCAGCAGTAAGCTCGCGAAGGACAGCGTCGAGAGGGATCCAGGTATGCTCGTAACGCTCGCCAAAGCAGGTGATGGGACCGACGAGCATGTGTATGTGCAGAAAGCCGACGCTGGGAATGATGTGGAAGCCAAACTGGACGCGGTCGTCGCTGAGCCAAGTTCCGAGCGGAACACCGGCGAGATCCTCGTCACGGTCAAGATGTGCGTAGCGGGCATGGAACCAGGCCATGTTTGCATGCATGAACTCGAGGCCGGCATCACGCATGCTCAGCAGCAAGTCAATGTCGGAGGGCTCGAGATCGAAGACCCAGCGGCGGGCCAGGTCGCCTCTATCCGTAGCGACGGCGTGGAATTTGGGGATGAGGATGAGGTGCAGGAGCCGCGAGATGTCTTGCGAGCCGGCACCGAAGAAGCCAAGCACGTTCCGGCGGGTAACGAGGAAGCGCGACCACGCGGAGCGCTGTGAGCCCCTCTCCGGTCGGCCCGGGTGCTGCTGCTCCTTTGCAATGGACGTGAAGACGGTGGCGCCCAATTCCAGCGCGGACTCGGAGAGCCTGGCCTCTGCAGCGTGCCACCGGTCCGCAGGGTAGGCACCGCGCCGATAGCGTGTGCTAGTGCGCTGTTGCTCGCCGTTCACGGCATCGCTTTGCGGGTCGAGGCGGAAGAGACCATCGCGTGCAGACTCGCTGCGCATCGATCTGCGGAAGCTCGCGCCAATCAAACTGGCGCCGCGCGCACCGGAACCATGGATGCTTGCGCGCATCGCCGGTACCAGACGCTGCAGACCCTGCGTGGCGAGTGTCACGGCGCTATCGATGAGCTCGGGCACAAAGCCTGACAGGCGACGATGCCACTCGCTCCATTCGTCCTCTTCGTCCTCATCCTCACGGCCCTCTTCCGCTTCTTCCTCCTCGCCCCCATCCTCGGAGCAATCCTTGCCGTTCTTTTCCTGCGATAGCTGGTCGTGGTCGTGGAGGTCCTCCCAGACGCGCCGGTTCATCTTCGTCGTCGGCGGCGGTAGTGCTCCGTGCGTCTCTGCCTGGAGCTGCTCGCTGACCGCCTCATCTAGGCTGTCCTGTAGGCGCTCGTCTGGGCGCGTGGCCGCGCTGGTGCTCGATAAGGTTCTTGTCCAGCTCCAGCTTGACCGTCTTCGTAGCGGCGTACGGATCCATAGCGTGATTTCCATCTGCTCGATGCGGAGCGTGGCCATCAAGAGCATGTTGTCGTCCACGTCGCCCGAGGCAACAGAGGTGTCATCCTCATGTTCTGTCACGCTTCTCAACGACCTCCGCAGCCCGCTCATGCCGCCGCTGCCTGCGAAGGCTAGCTCCAGGCCAGAGCTGTCTCTCGCTAGCTATCGCTGCCGATTGCGGAATGCCAGCCCGTCGCTCAACTTGAGAGAAATGCCGACCGAGTGGAGAACGGCTGGAGCAGGATGGCGGGCCGAGGAGGAGGCGAAGTAGTAGCTCTAGCTCTGCTAAGAGAGGGAGTGAAATTGTGTCGGCAATGGCCGTCCGAGGAGCCAAGCGAGGTTTCTCTCTCTCTCTGTCTCTCTCTCTGTAGCGAGGCAAAGATCGGTCACTGCCGGAGACGACCAAGGCCGGTCGAACGGGCAATGCCGGCCTCCTCCAGCCACCAGCCTCTGCCGCAACCAACCGCCCGCGCGATCGACGCAAAGCCGCCGCGGCGGGCGGCCGCTGCCGTTGGCCTCGTCGCTGCTATCCAAGCGAGTCCGGCGGTCTGACTGAGAGGCCCGCAGCCTCTCGGCGCCTTGAACGGCCCGCAACGCCGCGCCGCGCCAACCTCGAACGGGCCGGGGCGCCACGCGCACAGCCGCGCGCTCGCGCGCAGCCGGCCGCGCGTCGCCGCGCCGCCGAGCGCGGCCGCGCCGAGCCTGGCTTGGAGAACTGCAGGCGACGCCACGGCGAGCCTGCGTCGCACGGACTCGCACTCGACTCGCTCGCGCGTGCACGCGGCACGTGCACGGGGGTCGTCGCACTGCGACCTCTTGCGTAGCCCTGATCTTCAAGCCCGCCCGATCGATCGTCGAGCCCGCGGCTTCTCGCGGCGCTGCAGCCAGGCAGACGGAGACGACTGCAGCGGGCTGCGCCGCGTGATGGTCAGGCCAGGCCTCTGGCTCCGAGTCGGCAGCGGTCACGGGTGGGTGGTGGGTGGCCAGGAGAGCGCATGACGTCGAAAGCGTAGCTCTCTGGCTTTTGCGTAGTACGGTGGTAGTTCGCGGGAGAGGAACAAGGGCGGGAAGATAGAGTCTCGGCACCACGATGGTGACTGATCGAGTCTCACCAGGTAACGTTAAGTTAATTAATAAAACCCGTAGACATTGTCTGGCTGATTGCAGAGTGACGGAGTGGGGGACCGAGTTGTGACGCAAGTGACGCAAGAGAAGCCGGGAGCAACACGAAACTTTGATGTCTTTGACTTTGATTCTGCGACTCGCCGCCGCACTGCGTGTTTCGAATCAGGGGAAACTCGGTGTCTCACAGTCTGGGTCAGGCGGCGCCAGCACCATCTCGTGCAGGGGGGAACCGGCCGGCACCATGGGGAGGACGAAGGTGTCCTTGTCGACAAAGACCTCGAGGACGACGGGGCCCTCGTCGTAGGCGAGGAACTCACGGATGGTGTCCTTGAGCTGGGACTGCTTGTCGCAGTACATGCCCTTGGCGCGCATGGCCTCGGCGACCTTGTCGAAGCGCGGGTTGAACATGGGCGTGCCGGAGTGGCGCTTCTTGTAGAACAGGTCCTGCCAGTTCTTGACCATGCCCTGATAATTGTTCTGGAGGATGAGGACCTTGACGCCGACGTTGTACTCGGCGGCAGTGATGAGCTCCATGCCGGTCATGGAGTACGAAGCGTCGCCGTCAACATCAATGACAATGGCGTTGGGCTTGGCGATCTTGGCGCCGATAGCGGCCGGGAGGCCGTAGCCCATGGTGCCGGCGCCGCCGGAGGAGATCCACTGGCGCGGCTTGGTCCAGGTGAGGAACTGCGCGGCCTGCATCTGGTGGCTGCCGACGCCAGTGGTGACAAAGACCTCCTGGCTGGCGTCCTTCTCCTGAATGGCGAGGATCTGCTCGTTGAGCTCGGTGAGGACCTGCTGCGGCTTGAGCACGGCGTTGTCGTTGTCAACGGATTCAAGGATGAAGGGGTGCTTCTCCTTCCACTCGGCGATCTGGCTGAACCAGGGCTGGCGCTCCTTGAACTCGACGTGCGGCGTGACGTTGGCGAGGTTCTCGACGACGTCACCGAGGACGGCGACGGTGGGCTGCACGACCTTGTGGAGGTTCTTGGGGGAGATCTCAAAGTGGACGATGCCGCCGCGGCCCTCGCGCTCCGCGCGCTTGGCCTCGGGCGCGAATCCGTCAATTTTGAGAGTGACGCGGTCGTCGAAGCGGGCGCCGAGCGCCAGCACAAGATCGGCGTTCTGCATGGAGTAGTTGGCGAAGGCGGAGCCGTGCATGCCGAGCATCTTGAGCGAGAGCGGGCTGCGCTCATCAAAGCCGCCGAGGCCCTGCATGGAAGTGGTGACCGGGATGTTGGCCTTCTCGGCGAACTCCTTGAGGACGGCCGGGCCGTTGTGCGCGCTCTGCATGATGCCCTGGCCGGCGTAGATGATGGGACGCTCGGCGCGGTTGACCATCTCTGCGATGAGTCTGAAGTCGGCCGGACCGATGCGCTTCTTGTGCGAGACGTCCCTCTTTTGCCTCTGACGCAGGGAGGCTCGTGGCGTGCAGTCGGGAAGTTCCTTGAGCTGCAGGGCAGTGACGTCCTTGGGCAGGTCGACGAGCACGGGGCCGGGACGGCCGCTGGTGGCAATCTCGAAGGCTTCGTTGATGTGGCGCGGCAGGTCCCTGACATTTTTGACGAGGACATTCCACTTGGTGCAAGGCCGCGTGATGCCGACGATGTCGCACTCCTGGAAGGCATCTGTGCCGACCGTCGTGGTTGTCACCTGGCCGGTGAAGACGATGAGCGGCGTGCCATCCATGTAGGCGTCCATGATGGGCGTGATGGTGTTGGTGGCGCCCGGGCCCGACGTGACAAGAACGATGCCGGGCTTGCCCGTGGCGCGCGCATAGCCCTCGGCCATGTGACCGGCGCCCTGCTCGTGGCGGGCTAGCACGAACTTAAAGGCGTCGCTCTCGTGGATGGCGTCAAAGACAGGCAGGATGGCGCCGCCTGGGTAGCCGAAGACCGTGTCCACGCCGTGCTCGCGCATGAGCTCATGAAAAATCTGCGCGCCCGTCAGCCCCACGAAGCGCGCGTCGTCGAGCGTGGCTGCTGAGGCCAGCGAGGACTTGCAGCGCGCAGCGCTGGTGATGGCGTGACGTAGCCCCCGCGTCTTGGCCGTGACTGCACGCATGGTGAGCATGATGCAGTTCTGCGCCATTGTCCGTCTGCAAGCACGGAGCTTCTTGCAGCGCTTGCGCGCGCTGGGTCGATTCACGGGCAGCACGCGGCAGCACGGGCACCGTTGCCAGCACGTTCGCCGAAGGTGTGCGAAAACCTGGACCAGTGACTTTGGATTGGGCACGGTACCACTGGGTGAAACCACCCTTCACGTGCATGCAAGCGCATGCAATCAGACTACAGCACTATAGCGTAGCAGCAGCAGACGCGCTCGAGAACAACGAAAAAGCATCCAAAAAATATAAAACGCGATTGTTGTTTGTTGCGATCTTTTCCTTCTTTGCAGCAGGAGAGCAGCAGCAGCAGCAGCAGCAGCAGGTCTGCTCGTGATTTACTTGGTCTTGGGCTTGGGAGGCTCGAGCACCATGTCATGGAGCGCCGAGCCGGCCGGCACCATGGGGAGGACGAAGGTGTCCTTGTCGACAAAGACCTCGAGGACGACGGGGCCCTCGTCGTAGGCGAGGAACTCACGGATGGTGTCCTTGAGCTGGGACTGCTTGTCGCAGTACATGCCCTTGGCGCGCATGGCCTCGGCGACCTTGTCGAAGCGCGGGTTGAACATGGGCGTGCCGGAGTGGCGCATGTCGTAAAAGAGATCCTGCCAGACCTTGACCATGCCCTGGTAGTTGTTTTGCAGAATAAGGACCTTGACGCCAACGTTGTACTCGGCGGCAGTGATGAGCTCCATGCCGGTCATGGAGTACGAGGCGTCACCGTCAACATCAATGACAATGGCGTTGGGCTTGGCGATCTTGGCGCCGATAGCGGCCGGGAGGCCGTAGCCCATGGTGCCGGCGCCGCCGGAGGAGATCCACTGGCGCGGCTTGGTCCAGGTGAGGAACTGCGCGGCCTGCATCTGGTGGCTGCCGACGCCAGTGGTGACGAAGACCTCCTGGCTGGCGTCCTTCTCCTGAATGGCGAGGATCTGCTCGTTGAGCTCGGTGAGGACCTGCTGCGGCTTGAGCACGGCGTTGTCGTTGTCAACGGATTCAAGGATGAAGGGGTGCTTCTCCTTCCACTCGGCGATCTGGCTGAACCAGGGCTGGCGCTCCTTGAACTCGACGTGCGGCGTGACGTTGGCGAGGTTCTCGACGACGTCGCCGAGGACGGCGACGGTGGGCTGCACGACCTTGTGGAGGTTCTTGGGGGAGATCTCAAAGTGGACGATGCCGCCGCGGCCCTCGCGCTCCGCGCGCTTGGCCTCGGGCGCGAAGGCGTCAACGCGGCCGGTGACGCGGTCGTCGAAGCGGGCGCCGAGCGCCAGCACAAGGTCGGCGTTCTGCATGGAGTAGTTGGCGAAGGCGGAGCCGTGCATGCCGAGCATCTTGAGCGAGAGCGGGCTGCGCTCATCAAAGCCGCCGAGGCCCTGCATGGTGGTGGTGACCGGGATGTTGGCCTTCTCGGCGAACTCCTTGAGGACGGCCGGGCCGTTGTGCGCGCTCTGCATGATGCCCTGGCCGGCGTAGATGATGGGACGCTCGGCGCGGTTGACCATCTCGGCGATGAGCTTGAAGTCGCTGGTGCCGGGCGCGCCGATGCGCTCCTTGTGGAAGAGCTCGACCTTCTGCTTCTGGCGCACGGCGACCTGGGGCGAGCTGTCCGGGACAGTCTTGAGCTGCACGGCCGTCACGTCCTTGGGCAGGTCGACGAGCACCGGGCCCGGGCGGCCGCTGGTGGCGATCTCGAAGGCCTCGTTGATGCGGCGCGGCAGGTCCTTGACGTCCTTGACCATGATGTTCCACTTGGTGCAGGCGCGGCTGATGCCGACAATGTCGCACTCCTGGAAGGCGTCCGTGCCGACGGCCGAGGTCGGGACCTGGCCGGTGAACACGATAAGCGGCGTGCCGTCCATGTAGGCGTCCATGATGGGCGTGATGGTGTTGGTGGCGCCCGGGCCCGAGGTGACCAGCACGATGCCGGGCTTGCCCGTGGCGCGCGCGTAGCCCTCGGCCATGTGGCCGGCGCCCTGCTCGTGGCGGGCCAGCACGAACTTGAAGGCGTCGCTCTCGTAGATGGCGTCAAAGACCGGCAGGATGGCGCCGCCCGGGTAGCCGAAGACCGTGTCCACGCCGTGCTCGCGCATGAGCTCATGAAAGATCTGCGCGCCCGTCAGCCCCACGAAGCGCGCGTCGTCCGTGGCCGCCTCCAGCGTCGCGGGCGACGCCAGCGAGCTCTTCTCGCGCCGCGCGCCGCCGCCGCCGCTGCTGCCGCCCGCGCCCGTCGCCGCCGCCGCGAGCCCGCGCGCCGCCGCC